>VWZO01010276.1:9484-38741 GCA_013396975.1 Bucco capensis
TTTAAGAAATTTGGGGGGACAACCTAAATGTTCCAAAATCTGCCATAGGCCATTTCTGCTCACAGTATCAAAAGCCTTGGTGAGATCAACAAAGGTTACATAGAGACCTTTGTTCTGTTCCCTACATTTCTCTTGCAGTTGTCTTAGAACAAATATCATGTCTGTGGTACTCCTGTTGGCTCTAAAACCACATTGGCTTTCAGGTAAAATTCTTTCTGCTATAGCCGGGATTAGTCCGTTCAAGAGTATTCTTGCCAGGATTTTACCAGCAATTGAGAGCAAAGTCATCCCATGGTAATTTGAACAGTCTGATTTAGCTCCTTTCTTCTTATACAAAGTGATGATGACTGCATCACAAAGGTCTGATAGTAGTTCGCCTAATTCCCAACAGCATGCCACAAACTCATGAAATTTAGTATGGAGTGCGTGACCCCCGTATTTCCAAATTTCAGGTGGAACACCATTAACCCCAGCTGCCTTGCCAATTTTCACCTGCTGTATGGCCATAAGAGTTTCTTCCAAAGTATGGGGTAATATCCAATTCATTCTTCACCAGTTGTTGTGAGATATACTGAATTGCTGAATCTTGAACTACACGACTAGTACTGAAAAGAGTCTGAAAATGTTCTGACCATCAATTCAAAATAGAGTTTTTATCTGTTAGAAGTGTTTGACCATCAGCGCTAAATAAAGGGCTTTGAACTCAGTAAGTAGGCCCATATACTGTTTTCATGGCCTCATAAAATCCTTTATAATCACCCATATAAACGCATAATTGAGTTCATACAGCTAAATTGATCCACCACTTGTTCTGGATGTCACAAAGTTTCTGTTGGAGCTTACTGCATGCAAGATGGAAAGCTGCTTTTCTTACATGACAGTATGGCAATGCGAGATGTGCTTGGTGAGCAGATCTCTTCTTCCTCAGTAATTCCTGGATCTCTTGATTGTTTTCATCAAATAAGTCCTTGTTTTTCTTAATGGAAACCCAAGGGATTCTTCAGAGGACTGCTGAATGCTGTTTTTAATATGATGCCAGAGTATTTCAGGAGAGGCATCTGCAGAATCTGTAGAATGATTTTCAAGCCTATTTTGGAGATTTTCCTGAAAACTGTCTCTCACTGTGGCTGATTGGAGATTGTTAGCATGAAATCTCCTTTTTGTGAAACCACTCCTTTTAGGTTTGAACTTAAAATTGAAACTAAGTTTACAGCACACAAGACGATGGTCTGTTTGACATTCTGCACTAGGCATCACGCGAGTGTGATGGACATCGTGGACATCTCTCCAACGCACTAAAATATAATCGATGAGATGCCAATGCTTAGATCTAGGATGCATCCAGGTTGTCTTCAAACTATTTTTCTGCTGGAAGATAGTATTAGTGATGGTGAGCTGCTGTTCCGCACAGAATTCTAGCAGCAGACGACCATTATCATTGCAGTTACCCATATCATGCCTGCCTAATACTTCTTTCCAGGCTTCAAAATTTTTTCCTACTCTGGCATTGAAATCACCAAGGACAATGATTTTATCATCTGCAGGGACCTTTTGGATAAGGCAGCGCAGGTCGGTGTAAAATTTATCTTTTTCGGCAGGTTCAGCTTGGAGAGCTGGAGCATATATACTAAAGAGGACAACATGTTGCTTATTGTGTCGTGGAAGGCGTAAGGAGATAATACGATCAGAATGACCCATCGGCAGATTTTCAAGTTTAGGAACAATGGAGTTTTTAATCATAAAAGCAACCCCTGAAAAATGCTTTTCGGTTCTAGGTTTACCTGACCAAAAAGTGTGTAACCAGCACCATGTTCTCTAAGGCTGCATTCCTCATGGAAACGAACCTCACTAAGAGCAGCAATATCAATGTTAAGGCATGATAGTTCATAGGCAATCAGGGCAGAACGACGCTCAGTATGACCACTATCTGCAGAATCAAGCATAATTCTGATATTCCAACAAGCGAGAGTTAATTTAGGTACATCTTTAGAGGCAGGTGTATGCCTTTGACTCTTAATCTTTGTGTGACTGGATTATAGGAAGATGCCCGTTGGCTGCAGCTAACCAATCTATCTATTTGTATGTATGGCTAGGCTCTGCAAACGAAGATCCAGGGAGGGCTACATCCACGCTCCTCATCAGTGCCTTTTCCAAGTGCACTGATAAAAAGAGGATAGCGGATAGCACCCTCGAGCCTGCGCAAGGGATTTTTTTAGGTGAGACACAGCATGCACAGAGCTGGACCCACCCTTTAGTCCTAAGGTTCATCTGCCAGGGCCTAGCAAGCTTGGATGCTGGCAGCCAAGTCCTTAGGACGGAGGTTTTATTACAGTGTCCTTCTCTTAGATGGAAGGCCTTACAGGGCTAAATGAGCTCCATCTGCCCGGGTTTGGAATCAGAGTTGTCCTTCTCCTAGGATGGCTGCCAGAAGGTTAATGAGTTCATCCTACCCATCTGTTTGTACTTTTTTACAGTATGACAAACAAAATCAAAAACATGAAGATTCAGAAGTCTCAGATCCATCCTCACTTAACCATCAGCATCAAAGCTCCAACATGTCTACACCACTGCAGTAAATGGCTTCCAGGCCTCTAATTCACTGGGGCATATTTAAAAATAACTTACTCTAGCCATGTAATAACAGGCCTCAACACGGCAAAATGTCAATAGTGATAAAGTCCAGATGAGGATTTTTTCTTTCCTTTTGTTTTGAACAAAATATTTAATACCAAACACTGCAAAAAAACCTGCTTCAAAGCTCTCATTTCTATAAACCTTTTCAGGGCATTTGAATGTGAAATATCATGTACTGTCTGTATAAATGAAAATCCACCTGGGCATGGAAAAAACATCTATATAAATGTTCTGTTTAAGATGAAAAAACAAAAGAATGTGGAGAGAATCATCCCCATGAGTACACTCATGGATTGGAAAGAAAACACGGTGCCAAGGAAACCTTAGTTAACATTTTCCTCCACGTGTGCGCACCATTGCTTAGCCTTAACTAAAACTTCCTATTATTTATGGCTGGAGATGATAGCATGTTTTCTGATACACTCATAACCAACTTGAAATCTTTGCCCCTCACCAAGCCTGATGAGATTTAAAACTATTTCACTGGATGCAAATAGGATTTGAGAGTATGTTGTTCATGACCTGAACTATTCTGTGAGGAGAATGTCACAGAGTACCAATGCAATTCTACTATCCAAAATCTACTGCAATCAGTGGTATGTTTAAACAACAGCATCATCAGATCCAACACAACACCAACACTGATGAATATTCCAGGTATGGATTATCCTGATCAAGTAACCAACAACCACTTAGCAGAGCCCATGTACATCCAAACAGTGCATGCTCTATTATGTCACCAGAAAAAGAGGACAATGCATACAGCTCTTATAACATTTACAGTGACAATTTATTTGTTTTGCTGTCCTCCCAACTGGCATTTTCTCCCAACGAACATGCTTGTATGACCATGTTCCCACATAGGTCACACTGAAAACCACGGCATCCTTGTGAAAGTTTATATGTGGGGTGCATTGCTGAGTCCCCTGTTAATCAGGTGGGGACAAAGGTGGTATGGCTAGGCTACAGGACACCCAGTCTGCTTCTACTAAACAAAAATCACAACAGGTTCCTAATGTTCTTAGCTCAGTCCACTTCCAGCAGCCTGTTCCACACAGTACTCACCCTTCTTCTGGAGCTACCTCTCCAGTCCCACTATTCCTTCACCTTCACACTCCGCACAGGCTTTGAGCTGGAACTTCTCAGCTGCCTTGCCTAGGCCCTGCCAGCCCACACTTTCCTTGGCCTCTTCCCTGAACCAGGGAACCATTGAAGTTCCCCTCCTTTTGCACACTTCACAGTTCCTTTTCATTCTCACATGAGGGCCTCAGTAGACTGTAAATAAACAAGCCACCATGTTTCACCAGTGAAGTCATCAGTAATCCTGCTCTTTCATTTCTTGAGAAAATTTGAGCCAAAGAACTCAGAGCCATCCCATTCCAACAGTTTTTTTCCTGCTTCCATATTAAGTGCTAATTAGGCAGCCTTGTGAGGAGCAGGGAGTTGGACTTGATAAACCTTATGGGTCCCTTCTAACTTGAGATACTCTATGATTCTGTGATCCTACAAAAGTACAGTTAGGACCTTTTGCTAGCTCTTACCAAGAGGAATGTTTTGATAGGACTCATTTATTTGGCCTAAGAATATGCTAAATAAATGACAACATGAGTAAGGTGTTAAATAACATATATATTTGTATTACCAAACAGTGAACCTAAGACACTGTTACTATACAGAACAATCTGACTAATAAGTCTTTTGTTAATTTTAGGAAGTCAAGCTGAAAACATACTGATTTTAACACCTCATAAAGCTGTGTCTTTCATGCCACACAACACCATGCAGCACAGCTGATTTTAAGGCTCAAATCTTACTACAGTAAATCTTCTTTATTTAGAAAAACCTAATTTAGAGAAAGACAGCTAGAAACAATAAAAAGTGAGCAGTATATATCAAGGTTTGTCTGCTTCCAAAGAATTATTCCCCTTAGATTTAGTTATTCTGTCTGGGAGATAATTCTTTTCTATCATGGAACCGTAGAATCGTGCATGCTTTTTGTTCCCAGTGCTTTCAAAATACATTTATACCTCATAATTCAGTAAAATATCTTCATTTAGAAGTCTTCCTTCAGCTTTTTTAAGGGAATGCTCACTCACTACAGGGCAGCTGAGAGGTATTTAATGCAGAGCTCAGAGTTAACTGTTTCTTTTCCCCCGGCCTTTGAATAAGTTGAATGAGTTGAGTCAATTTGACCTCCTGGAGGCTGTAACTCAGTTATGGTAGTCACACAGGTAGATGTGAAATACCAAAACACAAAAAGTAAAGTGTTAGACTACGGAGCTTCCTGGTAATGTTTTTTTTTCCTGCCACATGGCAAGTAAACCTTCTCCAGTACATCCAAGAGATATTGCTGAGCAATCACTACAGGAGCAGCCTTGTCAAAAGTGGAGAATACTGACTTCATCCAGCAGGCAATCCCTACGACCCCTGAGCATCTTCTTTACAATGCTTTTACACCAAATTCCTCCCATTGGCTCACTGCAATGCAGTTAGAGTTGTTATCCAAAGACCAACATCATTTTTTTCATTCCAGTTTAGCAATTCAAAATAGCTATGTAACATTTACACCTTCCAGGGATTTTTATGGCATTTCTATTTAAATAGGAATTGTCAGAATAACAATTTGTATTTTGCACCTTACTTAATTTAATTTCCTTCCATATTACAAAGGATAATTTAGCAGCAGAAGTGAAATATCAAGACTCCATCTGTCTTATCCACTTACATATCAAACAGAAAGCCCTGTCTCTTCTGAAGAACACTGAAAAGCCCTTTATTGGCTGTCCAGTCTGTCCACTGTCAAATTACTTTGCTATTCTTAAATTCTGATTCTACTTTTAGCATAGATAAAAACATGCAAATATTTATATGACAATAGGCCAATATATCATACTTGTCATATATAGAACTGCCTTTTGGGGATTTTAAATTGTTTGACAAATGCTGATCAGTCAGAGATTCCCCTTTTGCATGAGAGGACTGTGGAGCAAACAGCAACTCCTACAGGATTTTGTTATTGCCACACAGTGGAAAAGACAAAGCTCTTGGTCCAGGCAGCAAGGTGGAGAGCACATCTGAAAAGGAAAAAGTATTTTGAAAGGTACAATTTATTTCCTTTCTGTACTGGGCTATTTTTATAAAAAATGAACCAATATATACACTTATTCTTTATTTACTCTTTGTTTTCATCCATTTTTAGTTGAAATATAGATAGAAAGATAACATAGGTATGTCAACACAATAAAGCAGAAGGAAGATGAGTCCTAAATTCCAAACCATTCCATGAAGCAGACATTAAGCAGCCTTCTCATTGTTAATGAAATAGTAATTAATATATATCTATGTTGTTCTTGTCAGCAAAGGCCTTTACCTTGCTACCTTTTCAAACTCTACCACACCTCTCAAAGTATTGCTGAAATTATGGAGACTTTGCTAGGAACAAACATTTTACATATCTTTGTCATTTTTTCCTAGTACTTCGATTTCCAGTTTTCAACTTGGGCAAAAGCCTCTATCCTATGGTAAATTTGGAAAACATATAGCAAATTTCCACAGGAAATTGATTTCGTCTTGGAGAGAGGGAAAAAAAAAAACCCAAAACAAAACCAAGAACCCACAAACAAAAGCCATACAAAAAACAAGTGATTTGGGGAAGAAGAGAACCCAGATTCCTTGTAATTCCAGGCAATACTACTGACTTCAAGCAGAGTTTATCCTCCTGTCAAGTGGGAGGCAAATTCACACAAAAGAGACTAGAGTGGAAGCATTTAGGTCATTTGATAGAAATTACTGCATTAAAATTCAAAATACCAAAAAAACCCAGAATACCAAAAAGGTAATGACTGAATCAACACCCACAGAAAAAGCAGTAGAACAATGTGCTGTCTTAAAATATTGTAAGACTCTGTTTTACATCTACAATTCATGCAGTTGGTCCAGATAATATAGTCACTGATTTGCCCATTAGTTGCCAAAACCTACACCATTTGCTTCCCTGTTATCCTCTGTCAACCATGCCTATTTTGTGGTAATTTCACAGAAAATAAAACAATAAAACATTAACTTTCCCCAATATGGCAAAAAATGTTACCCTTAAGTAACAGGGTAGAGAGGAAAGCAAAAAAAAAAATCTGCATAGTGACAATTAGAAAAGGATATAACACTTAGAAACAACAGAATTTCCTGTTACTCTCCTGGACATGGGGCCCCCTTGTCCTGCCTGGCTTTATCCTTCATGGTCTAATATCCCAATATACTTGTACATGACAGTATATTGCTCCATATTTAATATTCAGCCCAAACCTCTTGAATCCAATATGCAAGAACGCGGAGTAATATCCATGTGTTTTATTTTTGGCTGAAAAGGCACCAAATAGAGCATGGAGGCTGGACTAGATGACCTTTGGTGGTCCCTTTCAACCACAACCATTCTGTGAAATGCAGGCATCATAAGTTACTATGCTAACCAGGTGATAACTATGCTATCACAAACAGCATGTGATAGTGCCAAGAAATATATATACTCTGTAGACAAAAGTCACATGCATGTGGACAGAAATGAAGCATTTCCCAGTACTTGTGTGCTTACTGCTGTAGGAAAGAGCAGGGCATCTCCAAGGAACACTCATAGCCAAACTCTCTCCATCTCACAGCAAAGAGATTGAGATGTTAGCAGAGCACCCTGTTCTGCTCTAACTCCACTGCAGAGTAGATATAAGAAAATACCTCCATTGCTCTGTTCTCGTGCTGCCTTCTTCCTCCAAATCCAACTACAAGCTTTGTGCTGGAAACAACAGAAAACATATGCTCAGTCACTCATTCTCTTTTGCCACCTGAGCTACACAGGAGAAAGAAAACCTTTGGCAGATAAATAGAGAAAGCAACTGAGGATAGAGATATCTCGATCATCATGGAAAAAATGTTAGAGAAACTCAAATCTTTTAACAGACAGCTGCCAGAAAACCAATTTTAAAAAGCTTGTAGCCTCTGACTATGGTATCATCTGGCTTCTACCGTAGGGATACATCTATATTAGCATTTACTGCATTGTAGGGTTCACTTCAGTTTTAAATTTGCTTTGCATCTTTACTTGGATTCTTGTAATATTGCACAAGCTCTGGTGCAACCAAAGTCATACATTAGAGCAGCATCTGTCTGACCTCACCCCTGATGGTGGCATAAGGCCCTCCTGTGCTTAACACTCTAAACATCCACGGTGCACATCTAGATCCAGCAACTGATGGTAACGCTGCTCCTGGAACCCAATAGAGCACTGCAAATCAAATCCTGATCCTTTCCTCTTCATGCCACTTCAGTCAGTAATATGCAGCCTAAGTGCCTATGGGCAACTTGCCTCAGCATTCTGCTATGATACTGCTCTACTTGACCAGGATTTCTGGTCTTTTTATCTCTGTTCAAAACAATTCTAAAATGCCATTAATTAACATATATTTACCAAGGACTGGAACTCACACACAACTTCAAACTTTCACTGAAGAAAACATCAGTAAGTCAGAAAACGGTCTCCAAGAACTGTACATACGAGTATTAAGGAATTCAGTGAGGAAAACCTAGTGTTCAAAAGTCTACAACCAACGTTATAGATGGTGCAGAACTGCTGATTTTAACAACTTGACATCATGCTGTAGCCTCACTAATTTTCTGCATACACTGTGATGCCCAAATAGGAAAAAGAGACATTTGCAGTCAGTGTAGAAATTGTGTGGGTACAACGAGGCAGAAAACTCCATGCTGTGCTTACTCTATTAAGTTCCTAACCCTGACACTGCAAACATAGCAATCAGATCAGTTCAGAGGTACAATGGAAAAGCTAGTATATGATATTATAAAAGCACAGAGATCCCATAGAAATATACATACATAAGTGTCCAGCCCTCTATTTGATCTTGTATGTTGTTGTATGTATGTCCCTGGGTAATGGCTGCCTCGCGCTGAGAAGGTGACAGCATATTGGCTCATTCCCCCTCATTCGCACATCCTGGTACCCTCCTACCACGGGATTTCACAACTTTTCGGTGAATTACTTCCCCGGTGATGTTGCCCGGCCTCGGGCCCGCCAAGGCGGGGTGGAGGAGGGATGCTGAAGGGGCAACCTCGCGCGTGGCCTCAGCGCCCTCTGCCGGCCGCCGAGGGAAGTGCAGAGAAAGTTGCTAGGCGAGGGGAGAATGAGATGGGGAAGAAGTGCAATTCCCTCCCCAGAAGCTGTTACTTCTGTGGGTTGAGGACACACACACGCACTCCCCGCGCCCTACCTTGGAGTGCCGTAGCCCGTGGCAAGCGCCTGTCCTGGTCTCGTCGCGGCAGCCCAGGGCTTAGGGAGGTTTCCTCCCGTACCCGAAACGGAGGAGGCTCGAGGGAATCTGGGGCTGTAAGGACATGACATGCTGCTGGGCAGCACCGGCAGGGAGAGAGGCGCGGGACGGGGCCAGGGTAGACTTGTAGCTCTGGGTGTCGGTAAGGGAGAACTACCCCATCTCCTGTTTGGGGAGGTTCAGCCTTTGTGGTTTGGTTGGTTTTGTTTGTTGTTTTGTTTTTTAAATATCATGCCCGCCTTATCTTCCTGCACTGACGCCAACGGGAGAGCCCCCGGGGAGAGGAGGCTGCAGGTGCTTACACCCAGGTCGCAGGAAGCTGCAACGAGAGGAACCCAAACCCCCAGCTCCGAGTCGATAAACGCGGTCTGGGCGAGCTGCAGCCCAGGGTGAGGGGGGCTGCAGCTGATGTGCTGCGGGCTGGAGCCGCACCAAGAGCCTCTCACAGTAGTATTTGGGTGGAGGGGAGGGAAGAAGCGCTATCTGAATTCTTAGCTTCAAGCCAGCCTGGGCTTCCAGCTCGCCCGATCCCAGGACAAGCCGAGAGCGGCCGGCCGGGACTATCCCATTGGGCAGCACAAGCCCCACGCCGCTCCCCCACTGCCTCCCCAGGAGGGCGGGGAAGGATCCCTGGTCTCCCTGTTAGGCAGGTACACCCCCAAACACACCCACCTCCCCCGGTCCCAGCTGCGTCAGAGGTGAGCAAACACCACCGAGGCGCCTGCCTGTATTTAAGGAACCGGCGATGGGTCTCCAACTTCACTGCCTGGGCACGCAAGGGGCTGCGCTCCCTTCTCTCTCCGCTCCCGCCTCTGGAAAGCGCGGCTAGAAAGGTAGGAAGCACCTGACTGCACCTCTGCTGAGGGAGGGATGTGAAATAGGGGGGTCCGATGAGGCGAATCTGAAGGCATCCCGCCGGTTGCTGGAGGAAACGCACCCGGGTCCGGCGGGGGAATCTGGAATTCGGGCTGCTCCCGGCGGGGAGAGGGTCTGCGGGAGCGGGAGGTGCTCCGGACCCTGGGAGAGAAACCACTGCCCGGGGTGAGATTTTGTGTTTGAAGTTGTTAGTACGGATATATATGTTATAGTCGTTCTGTGTAAAAAAATTCAGGGATTAGGTCAGTCCTGTGGAAAGGACGCAGCACACCTTTGGTTTCTGGGTACTAACGCCTATGTGGGTACATTGTAGAATCATAGAATTGTTTAGGTTGTCTAAGATCATCAAGTACAACCATCGACCCATCACCTCCATGCCCACGAAACCATGTCACGAAGTGCCATGTCTAGACGGGTTTTTTTAACACCTCCAGGAGCAGTGACTCCACCACTGCCCTGGGAAGCTTCTTCCAATGCCTAACTGCTCTTTCAGCGGAGAATTTTTTCCTAATATCCAACCTAAATATCCCCTGGCACAACTTGAGGAAATTTCCTATCACTAGTCACTTGGGAGAAGAGACAGACCCCCACTTTCTATAACCTCTTTTTAGGTAGTTGTAGAGAGTGCTAAATTCTCTCCTGAGCCTCCTCTTATCCAGACTGAACAACCCCAGTTCCCTTATCTGCTCCTCATAAAGACTGGTGCTCTAGAACCCACACCAGCTTCATCACCCTTCTTTGGACATGCTCCAGCAGCTCAATGTCTAACAACATCACTAATAACCATGCTGGAGTGATATTTTGACATTTTTCATTCATGTCCTAACAATACTAAAAAAACCCATGTATTTTATGCATATTTTCAGTCTAGTGTATGTGGTGGACAAATTTGATTTTCTCCTCTTCATATAGTGTTCAAAAACAAACGATTCAAAAATTCTCACATAGCTGAGATAATTAATGGTATTTGTAAATGGAAATTACTCCTATAGCATTAAGTACTAAGGAGTTTACCGTTTCCAGAAAAATACTGTTTCATAGAATCACACAATAGTTTGAGTTGGAAGGGACCTTAAAGATCTTTCAGCTCCAGCCTCCCTGCAGTGAGCAGGGACATCTTCAACTCAATCAGGTTCCTCAGAGCCCAGTTCCACCTGACCGTGAACACTTCCAGGGATGGGGCATCCACAGCCTCACTAGGCAACATGCGCCAGTGTTTCACCACCATCACAGTGAAGAATTTCTTCCTAATATCTAATCTTAAACCTCCCCTCTTTTAATCTGAAACCATTACCCATCAGTCCTACTACTACACTCCCTGATAAAGATAAGTATTTCAGCTTACATGATAATACAATAAATATTTCAACTTATATGATCAAACAGTCTAGTAAAGCAACATCCTCTTGTATAGTTCTTGTTTAAGGAATCAGGTAAAAAAAGTTACATTTGAATTTTCTATTTTATATGAAGAAGATTATTGTTAAGTAACACATTATTTATTACAGCTTTTAACTAAATGGCTTTTCATAGAATCATAGAACAATCAGAGTTGGAAGGGACCCACAAGGATCATCAGGTCCAACTCCCATTAGGCACAGGACAAAAATCCCAAGATCACACGAGGTGACTAAGGGCATTGTCCAAGCGTCTCTTAAACTCCACAAGATTTGAAGCCATGACCACCTCCCTGGGGAGCCTGTGCCAATGCTCCAGCACCCTCTGGGTGAAAAACTTTTTTCTAACATCCAGCCTGAATTTCCCCTGGGACAGCTTCATACCATTCCCCCGTGTCCTGTCACGATCCACTAAAGATCCCCCACTCCTCCCTCTTTGATGAGGAAGTTATAAACTGCTATGAGATCCCCACTCAGCTATTAGATCAAATGTTTGGGGGATTTGGGTTTTTTTCCTTTGCTTGGGATAAGTTTTGGTTGTTGGTTTTTTTTTCTCTGTATATGATGAGATGAAACCTTTTGAATACTAAAGTTCAAACCAGTGTAGGTTGATAAAGGCTCTTCATAGAACTTATCAAAACTGAGTATTTGTAAAAACAACAGGTTTTAGTTTAACAGCAAAATACTGGAATGTTTGAATCTGGAGATTTTTCACAGAGCTGGGTTCATCTCCCTTAAGTTTTAATAAAGCACAGCTTCAAAAAAAAAAAAGCAAAAGCAAATGGGAACTGAATAGATCAGGCAGACATAGCACATACTACAGTGAATTAATTTTGTTCCAACCAGTCTATCTTCACAGAATCACTAAGGCTGGAAAAGACCCCCAGGATCATCAAGTCCAGCCTATGACCCAATAACCAATAATCTTCCTCTATTCCTTCCTATCAAGGGTTGTTTAACTATTCATATACATTTTTTTCCCACTTAAGACAGATCCCACAGTTACCTGCATTAAAAAAAAACAACAACGTAACCTTAGTTTGCTCAGAAAACAGCACCCCCAAGGGAAGATGGGGGTAGGGACAACACACAAGGCAGTAAATCTGGGCATTTCAACAGCCTATTGTTCCTTTTCCCTCCAGCAATGTACAGTGGTATCTGCATCTGCGTGTTCCTTGCTGTGCTCTCGGCGAGCTCTTTTGGCCAGCAAACCATGGGCTTGCACAATGGGAATCTGCTGGCTGCTGAGCTCAAGCAAAGCCTGACAGAACCTCACCGGCACGTCCGTGCCCCTTCCTCTGCTGGCTCACTGAAATCTGTGCCACGGCTGGATGCAAGCATTGACCAAAGAGCTAACATCGGTGCCTTGTTGGCCAAGTATCTCCAGCAAGCTAGAAAAGGTACTGCTTATAGCCTAATTACAGTCCTGCTTCTGTGTCAGTAGAATTTCCTGCAGGGATATCAAGATGTTAAGATAAACCTGTCATCATCTAGCACAAATTCCTAGAGAAGGTAGGATGTAGGTTTTGCCTGGTTATCCCTGAAGCAGAGATTTATTAACTGCAAAACTTCTCCCCAAAAAGATTTGTATGTAGCAGCCATTGACTGAGAGCTGCATACAGGTAACTGAAGAAAAGGTAACCTGCCTGTCAGGTCATAGTTCAGCTTTTATTTTTAACTTACTCATAGCCTTATTATTTTGGTATTATTTTCAGCATGTTATATCTCAGATAAAATACAGTAATCGCATTTTCTTCACACTTTTTCACTTAGCTAATTTGCTCTCTTCCTCTTTTTTTAAGTTAGAAGAGCAGGAAAACTTTTCTGAGGATAAAACCAAACCAAATGACTAACCTCACCTCAGCCAGAAATACCAGTACCAGGGAAATCTTCTGAGTATGGGATTTTCCATGCATTTGTTCATAGAGGAAGTTACAAAAGTGGAAAAGACTTTGAAAGCTCAGAATTCACATTCATGAAAAAAATAACTAAAAAGCAGTGATAAGTAAAGGGACATTTGCTTCAAAACATGTCAATTCTTCTTAGTCTTTCAGTCTAGGGGAGCCCGGGAACACAATCTTGCAGCTATTTAAAACCTCCATGGTACTGTGTTTGTGACAAAGGCATGAAGCACCAGTACAGTAGTGGAATTAAAGGGCTTCATTTTTATCAAGTGATTTATTAGTCACTTGTGATAGCTTCACTCTAGTCTATCCCTCATACTACAGTGAAAGAAGACATCTGGTAAGCAACAAGGGCAGTATTTAGTATACCTGGACATACAGACATTGAGAAATTAATTCACTCCCAGCCCCAGAGAGTACTTGGGATAAAACCTCCTGGGGAGTCCTTCTGCTGTGCCTTTTGCAACCACTCTTGTCTGTCCCGCATTGGCCTTTTCAGTCATCAATGTGCGTGTAAAAAGCGCTGATGAAAAGCATGGATGGAACCCTCCCTGGATCTTCGTTTGCGAAGCCTAGCCATGATGATGATGATGATGCATAGATGCTCATCTATGTACATAGAGCCAAATCAGAAAAGACATATGAAAGAACCACTTCTAATATAGCCTGAGTGACTTCATCTCACGTTACCAATTTGCACAAGATCCATTAAGGAACTTCTTTTAGGAGCTTACATAGTCTCATGGAAAAAGAATTCAGATATGAAATTCCACAATTCAGTGCTATAGTTAAAGCTGTTACTGAATAAAAATGGAGTCTAATGGAGAGTAATATTACTGCAGGAGTCTACAAAGCAGAATCCTTACTACCTTTCCTCAGCCTAGTCATTTTCACCCACCTATATGGAAACCAAATTCCTCATTCCAGTTTACATAGCTATTATATTCTCATAAATACCTGGCTGACATTCCCAAATAGCCTAACCAGATGAAGTGAAAAAATAAATCACTTTGGATTTAAGGTATCTTTTTGGTAAGTACTAATATGAGGGTGAATTTCCTGGATACGCGCTAATGGGCATATATATCATTAACTCTACAAAAAGACTGTTAGCAGATGATGGGATTCTTGTGATATGATTAGGCTCATTGGACTCAGGTTCATAGATGTAGTTGTTAGTTACAGGGGAGAAGATTCACAAGGATAAAACAGCGTTTACTTAATTTATAACAAAATATACAGTGTTCCCATCAAAACATTATGTTCTTATTTCTCATATAGGTTCAGAACACTCACATCTACTCTATGACCAGTGTCTTAACCAAAATACTCACTAGAAAATTCCATCTAGAGGGAAAGAGAGTCTGGGCATTTGCTGGTGTTAGCAGGCACCAGTGATGACATCTGTCCTTGTGATTAATGGAAAGGTTGATTTTGAACAGTATTTCCAGTTAAAACAAAGAGAACAGTATTTCCAGTTAAAATCTCTGCAGAGGTTAGGGCTACATATCAGCCTTGTAGCCAAACCACTACATTTTGAATAGGTTTGCCGTACACTGATTCTGCAGTATCCACTGGACATCTCTGGTGGTTTGAGGAAAGATTATTAAGGTGCTGCTAAGAAATTAATTTTACTGTTTGTGACCCCAAGCTTTCAATTAACTTCATCTGCAGGCTTTCAGCATGAATCTGGCACTGTGTAGAAGACCAATCGTAGCTGTTAAGTCAGTGACATGCACATTTGCCATCTTCTAAGGAGCCCTTGCCAGGACAGAACATAATGGACCCAGGGAGCCATTACAGCCTGCAAGTCATAGCATGCTCAGAAGTCTCTTAAATACCAACATCTGAGCAGTGGCTCTGAGCTGTCTTAGCCATGCCTGATTACAGTGCCAAGAAGCCTTTCTCATCAGCTCAATTATGTATTTTGAATTATGAATGTGAATTTCATGGGTTTGGAGCATTTAATGGTAGATACTATTTTCTAGCTATAATTAAATTTTTTGTCATTTCTCTTTAGGTAGATGTTTAAAACATGGCTGGTTGGGGGTTTGTTTGGTGCCTTTAACTCTCTTATCCCTCTGCAACCACTAACAAAATAATACAGTTGGTTTTGTTTTTAATGGATCATGTTAATTATAAACAATTACACAAGGAAGACTTTGAAATAAAAAAGCACAAAGGGTTCCTTCAAAACACAAGAAACAATAAGAAAGGCAATTGTGTAGATTTGGATTTGTGGGATTTGATTTGGGCTTATTTTCCTTGTTGATTGGTTCAAATATTCCTCAAGCCTCAGTCTATGTTGAATACTAAGATATTGAATCTCTTCCTCTTGGAGGGCTTAAGCTCAATCTACCTATTGGCATATATAAATTTTGGTTGTTTTCAGGGAGTACCGAGAGAAGTAACTCACCTTTCCCGACATGTTTAATTACATAATGTAATGACATCAAAACAGAGGATTACAGCTCTTTTTTTTAAAGCATAAATTCTCCTTGCAAATAGTTAGTGTCCCTTTGATGCCTTAAGTAAGGAAGACAGAAAGGATAAGGAAAGATCAGGGATCAGCATCTAACCCTGCTGTGAAAGGAATCATGAAAGCTTTGGATAAGCAATGAAAATATCACTGATAGTAATAGTCATCATGGCTAGGGTTCGCAAACAAAGATCCAGGGAGGGCTCCACCCACGCTCCTCATCAGCGCCTTTTCCAAGCGCGCTGATAAAAAGAGGATAGCAGATAGCACCCTCGAGCCGGTGCAATGGATTTTTTTAGGTGAGACACAGCATGCACAGAGCTGGACCCACCCTTTAGTCCTAAGGTTCACCTGCCAGGGCCTAGCAAGCTTGGACGCTGGCAATGAAGTCCTTAGGACGGAGGTTTAAACTCTTAGATAGAAGGCCTTACAGGGCTATACAAGGTCCATCTGCCTGGGTTTGGAATCAGAGTTGTCCTTCTCCTAGGATGACTGCCAGAAGGCTAATGAGCTCATCCTACCCATCCAAGGATTATAGGAACATGGGTATCACTCCCCACACTTTCCTGTGGGCAATGAGTTTAATGCTCCCTCTGCTGTCGGCACAGTTATGGCACCAGGGGCCACAGGAGACCCCAAGTGATTTTCAGACTGTGCCTGACATAGTAATAAGCCCTGTACAATTCCAGCAATAGACATCTCTAGCTATAAATTCCAGACACGACTCTCTCCATGTCAGGACTATTCCTACTTCTCCACAAAACTTGGGATTGATAAATCTAATCTACTGGTTACAGAACTTGCCCTGTAAGAGCTCCTCTACTTAAACTTATGGCTGGCTCTTCAAGCAACAAGGGGCCGTGATGGAGTCCTGTCCTGGGCCCAAGTCTGCTTTCCAGCAGTTATCTTGTGTCTATAGCAACTCTCCCAACACCAGAAAGTGAGGGTGGAGTCTTACAGGGTGTGTGAGAAACAGTTTGGACTTTCTTTCTAGAGTGAAATAGGAAGAAAGAAATAAATCATAGAACAACAGAATTCTTTGGGTTGGAAGAATTCACCTCTGATGAACGTGAAAAATGCGTTCACTTACTCTCTGCTCTCCCAAATGCTTTTTCTTTAGGTTCCACTGGAAGGCTCTCAGTTATGGGAAACAGGGTACAGAGCATTGATCCTACGCACAGGATAAGTGACAGAGACTACATGGGCTGGATGGATTTTGGACGCCGCAGTGCTGAAGAATATGAGTACTCTTCCTAAAGAACAGCAAACTATAGCAACAGAAAAAAAGAAAAATCACACACCCATGTCTGTACAGAAAGAAAAAAATTAATTTGTTGTCCTCTTCGAATCAGTGTTTCAAAATATATCATGTATTTGATGTAAATTTGTCTGTAAGACTGTACAATGCAATATACATACATCAAATTTTCCAGAATATGTTTTCTTTCTTTGGTGGTTTCTCATACATTGATATTATATTAAAATAATTCCACTTATTCCTTCTTGTCCTGTCACCGCATGTTGCTAGGTGTTTACTACAAAGAGAGGCAGGAAAATATATTTACACTCTGCAACGTAAATATATTCCATGTGTTGAGCAGTCAGACGAATTAGCCACTTTTCAGAGAAATCTTGTGTCAACCACAATAGCTGGGAACTCTAAGGGGAGCTTGTCCAAACATAAATACCACAGCACAACACTGCCAGACAAGGCCAGCTATCTTTACCCTGCTGGTAAAGGACTGAGTTAGACACCAAGCCAACTTGTTTCTGGTGAGTAGTCAACAGTGCTAAAACTAAAAGAGAAAGAGGAATGAAATGAACATGTTTCACCTTCCTGTCTTACTTATTTTATGCTGTGAACTAGATGCGGAAGTTCTGCTGACAGCTGCAAATCACAGAATAAACAGAGCATTCCCTGCTGTGTGATGAGCTCAGTGTTCATTTGGGGAGGGGGGTGAGGACAGTGCCCTGAACAGAGCAGAAGATAGTCCTGAGAGGGAGGAGGTTATCCGAGCAGTCTAATCCTAGTGTCACTCTCAAGTATCTCAAGTATTCTCAAGTATTACAAAGGAATTGTTTAGATTGGAAAAAGCTTTAAAATCATACAGTCCAACCATTAACCCATCACTACCAGGTCACCACTAAATCATGAGATGGTGCCCAGCCCTTACCTGGCCGAAAGCCCCACAATCCCCAGCTGGGGAGCGATCCCTGCCTCTGCAAAGAAAAGTGTTTTACCTACAGTCTCTTCCTCCCCCACAGGTAACTCCTCCTGTGGCTCCTGGGTCTGCTTCAGCAGCTGGTTCTCACATATAAGAAATTCCCTAAACTGAGAAAGGAGGTGATTTTGCCTTACATAGTTTACAGAATTTCTCATGAATTTGTGCATTAATAAGAAAAATTCTGTCACATGTTGAAAAGCAGGTGCTTGCCGAAGGAAAAAGGAAGGTGAACATCTCAGTAGGGATTTCTACAGCAGTTAACAGGCAAAAACAATGTGCAGAAAATAATACACAGAAAATATTTGTACTAAACAATAAAAGATTAGGAAACAAAACAAAATGATTATGCCAAGGACTGAACACAAAAACATTTTGAGGAGCTGTTCCCAACAGCAGCTGGGACAGCACATAGCGCTGCTGAAATATCTACAATGAAAGGGAGACCAACAAACAGTAATGGGGAATTTTCTTCTCTACTAACACCAAATATCTCTCTTTGTGGATATCACCTTGAAAACACAGGACTGCTTTTCTGCATGAACTTTTCTTCCTCTCAAGCTCCTTCCAGCCAGTTTCCAAGCCAGCTAGTCTGGCTTTGTTCTGTTCCTTTCCAAATGTAATGAGTCCCTAAATACCTGAATTCTTTTCTTAGTTTTGGCTATTGCCCACAGGAAAATAGCCCAGAGTACCCATTTTTCCAAAACTTTCGAATGAGAGATTAGAACCAATTAATTTATTTTTCAAACTGAAGAAAATACAAATTAAACTAAAAATGCATAGATTAAAATATTTCCCACCAAAAGTAGGAAAGTGATGTTTCTTTAAAAGTAAGCAAAAACTAATTTTCTACTATGCTGTCTTCTAAATTAGGGACAAGAATGTTCAAACATTTTCAAATGTTTCTTTCCCTGACTCATTTAATGAAGAATGTAATACTGTAATATTGCAGGGGCCAATGTTCCAAATTGAGCCTAATTACTGCTGAATATTGTCTTTAGGAGAAAAAAAAAAGGGTTCTTTTGGATTCAATGGTCTTAAAGGTCATTTCTAACCTAAATGATTCTGTGATTCTATAATTTCCTGCAGGCAGGAGAATGCAGGGTCAAAGAAATTTCCTCCCATTCCTCTCTCTTCCTAAGATCTCTGAAGATGTCTGTGAAAGTGTATGCCCCTGGTGCATCTGGGTGGTCATTTTGAGGCCTTTTACAAGTCTTTCCCCAGAAGAGGGGGATTTTTCATTGCCTGCCACACATAAAACAGCTTAACCACCTGGCTCCCAGGTAAGAAAAGCCTCATGGCCCCATCCTTTGTGGTGCAAAACTGCCCCATGAGCTAGACGATGGTCCCTGGGGCAGCTTGGAGGACTTTGCTGTCCTTGCAGTTATCAGGTTGGACATTTCTGTATCCCCAACAGATGAATAAGTTCCAAGGCACCATTCCTAGGCAGAAAATAATCCTTCCACCCCTGTCAAGCCACCACCACCACCATCTTTGATCAAACATTTCCTCATTTTAAATCACAAAAATGCCACTTACAGAAAATGTAATTTCGTCTGTGAAATCTGCTTTCTCCTAGTGATACAACTGCAAGCAAAGCTTCTCTGGTTTTGAAAGCCATTAAGAGAAGGTACTATTTTGTTTTGCCAGCCCACCACCAGTGTGACTTTTCTAAGTCATCACACCTGCCACCTCTCCTGGATGCCAGAGGGCTCCAGACAAAATCAGTCTAATTGTTTTTTACAATCACTGCACAAGCTGATTTTAATATTTAAGCTGTACCAGTGCTGTAAAATAGACCAGGGAAATAAAATGACTTACAGTGACTTACCTGGCATCCAAATAAGGACTGAAAACATACATAATTTCATGTCTTTTTTTCTTTCCTATCTCCAGAATGAAGGTCTCAGCCAGTCAGAACAGGTAAATAATGGGGCCCTCTTCCAACTGGGCACTGAAATAACTATTAAACGAAAGTGTGCTTTGCGGATCCTGCCACTGTTTGCAGATACTTCTTGGCTCTTGTACCTCAGTTTTTCAGCAGAAAGCAGCTTATAGATAAACTTCACCTGGATTTCAGGCAGGCATTGAATTGCCCAGTCCTGACAAACCCCCCAAATGGAGATGCTCATCAAGGCAAGGCAAAGCTGCACAGGTGATGCACCTGTGTGGATTGGGAGCACCGGGCAGAGCACAGGCAGCTGCTCAGAATTCCAAGTCAGGACCTACAGGCTTAAATTCTGCCAGACTTCCACTTCAGCACCTAAACTCCAGCTTAGGACTAACATAGTTTTTCAGGTGCCGCTAAGATACATACTTGTAGCTGCAGGGACATCTCTTTCTCATTCATAACAGTCACAGACTACTGGTTTGGGGGCAATTGTAGTAATCATCAAGACATGGAGAACTCGGAGCCTTTCAGCGCTAAAAGGGGCTTGTAAGAAAGATAGTATGGCTAGGCTTCACAAACGAAGACCCAGGGAGGGCTCCACCCANCACCAGGGGCCACAGAAGACCCCAAGTGATTTTGTAAGAAAGATCTTTTTAGTAGGCTCTGTTGCAACAGATCAAGGGTTGATGTTTTAAATGAAAGAAGGGAGATTTAGACTAGGAAGAAGAAAGAAATTTTTTACAATAAGGGTGGTGAAACACTGCACAGGTTGCCCAGAGAGGAGATAGATGCTCCATCCCTGGAAACATTGCAGGTCAGCTTGGACAGAGCTTTGAGCAACCTGATCTAGTTGAAGATGTCCCTGCTCACTGCAAGATAGTTAGACTAGGTGACTCTTAAAGGTCCCTCAGAACCCAAACCGTTCTGTGATTCTATGAACTGTTGCTCTAGGATGCAGAACTGTTCCTGGAGACTGAGGGAGTTGGCTACAAGCAGCTTAGCAACATGCTCCTCTTCCTCAAAACATCCATCACCTGCTCCTCTGGGAAAGATGCAAAAATATTGCAAAATGCAAAAACAGGTAAGGCTGCAAAAAGTCTGCTGAGACACCATTCAGCTCCTGGCTGACCTGTAGGGGCTAATTGGAGCTAAACACAGGGGGCAGCAAATTCGGGAAAGTCAAGTAACCCTGGTAGCCCTCATCCCAGAGCATTAATGAAGTCATGCTCCACGCTGTCCTGTTTTACCCCAAGGGAAGTAGCAACCTTGGGGATGGAGCCCAGGAAGCTAGGTATGAGCCCCTCAGCTCCAGCAAAGGCTTTGGGCTGAGAAGTACCCTGCAGATTTCAGCGCACACGGCAGCAGCACATTGGCACACCCTCCTGGTGCTTGGCTGAGAGGGGAGTTTCCCAGCACTACCAATGCTCTGACATTTTATTGAATCCTGTGTAGGAGCTAAATTACCACTAGCAAAAGAGCAGATCAAGACCTCATAGTTTGTTTTCTGCATGCGCTTGATCCAATTAGTTCTGTGTAAATGACTGGAGGTATCCATTTTTCCCCTTTCACTCCCCTGACCGTTAATGTGTTTGTTTGTAAACCCACGGTGGGGGGTAGCCCTCTCCACCGGCCGAGCCGCACAGGCGGGAGCCGAATGGGCTACGACAGATCGGCACGGTAACCCACACCCCTGCCCTATCAGTGCCGGCTCAGCGTGGAGCCATGCTGGCTGCAGCGGTGGCAGGGGTAGCCCCTGGTGAGCACGGAAGCAGGGGGCCACCACCACCAGAAGAGGGGCACACCCCACCAGGTGCCAGGCAATGGCGATGGCAGCCGGCACCTGTGAGTCCCTGGGACAGCGGCAGCCTGCACCCATGAGTCCCGGAGCAGCTGCAGGCGGCAGTAGCAGGGTGGGAATGCAGCTGCAACACAGTCATGGTGTGGAAGGTGGAAGCATGAATGGTCCACCAGGAGGAAGGGGCTTCCGCTGTGAGGTGTGCTGGGAGCTTCCTACCTTTCCATGAGTATGGCGAGAGGGAGAAAGCGTGCTCTCTTCCATCTTGCGGCGGCGTGCCCTGGCAGCTGGACTATCCCTTCATCTCTTATCCACTCACCCACCCATCACCATCATCCACCATCTGGATTTCCTGCATGCTCCATCTCACCTGCCACTTCATCTTAATCGACTGCACCTGAGCAGGTTTTACTGTGGAGTGGAGGGGCGACCGGTGATGTGAGGGGGGAACCAGGAGGGTTTACCTCATCCCGTATTTTCACTGTTACATATTTTTCTATGTCAAAAAAGTTATTCTTTATAACTCACTCCCAGTGTACAGCAGTTTCTTTCCTTTTTGAGGAAGGGGGAGACTCCTAATGGGGTCATCTCCCAAATTTGACCTTTCAAACCAGGACAATTAATTTACGCCCAACATGGGACACCAGGGGGCGCTATAGAGGTGAGTCTAAAGAATACCTTATTTGTGTAAAATTTCTGTGTGTTGTTTATATACAATTTGAATTGCTTTTCGCAATGCCTGTTAACCTGTTGTTTCCAGGAGGGGGGCCAATTATAAGGATGCTACCACTTGCACTACTAGCAAACCTTTTCTGCAACGGTGGCTTGTTGACAAGAATTGTTCTGGTGGTACGTGGCATACAGTGGGTCTATGATATCATAACTATTGAGATCACGAGATTTGTCTGGGGCATGTACCAGAAGTTCTTTTGATACCTGAGCATAACATCCTATTTTGGATATTTTACCAATTCCACCGACCCATATGGTGTTGGGATTGGTTAAAGTTTAGAGTCTTCCCTGACTGCAAAGGATGTTGTGTTCTTACTGGTGATCCTGCTTCTGACTCTGCCCAGTTTAATCTGCTCGGTTTATCTGGTGATTAAAATCAGAGCAAGGTTCCTGAGAGCGCTGCCCAAGAGCCTACCCCAGATCCAAACCATGCTCATTGGATGGGGGAGTGGGAAGAAGTGGGCCAAATCTTAAGGAAATTCTCTGCCCCAATAGATTGGAGACTTTCCCCTGACCAAACTCAAACCCCTAGCCAAATTGCTCAGTGCCTGCAGGAACACCCATCTTCTGGTTCAAAACAAAACCAGCTGAGTGCCAGCTGTTGGGCATTGGCTTACGCAGTACCGTACCATGGTTTTAGCTGCACAATGCCCCCTCCAGGTAGAGGGAGAGAAAAACAATGCAGAGCCAAAACCAGCAGATGCCACAACAGCTCAGCCCCCAGCCAAACCAGAACAACAACCCTTGCCCCAGCCCAAACCCTAGCCTCCGGTCCAACCACAGCCTGTTGCCCATCGTCTGGTCCAGCCTCTGGTCCAACCACAACCCTTAACCCAGCCTTTGGCCCAACCAGAGCCCCTACCACTCTGCTCTGCCTGCAGCCCCCCACAGCCTCCACCATCCCGCTCTGCCTGCAGCCTGCCAGCACCTTAGCCTCTGCCACAGCCCCAAGCTCAACTAGAAACTGTCGCTCCAGTGCAAAGGAAGAAGTACAAGACCAAGTCAGTGCGTTTGGCCGATGATAATAACCAACCGGAACCTTTGCAGTCAGAGGAGGTATCAGAGCCTGAGGTTGTCACTGAGTCCTTTTCTCTCGAAGGACTGCACCTACTACATAAGGAGCTCACCCAGAAACCAGGCGAGCCCATTCTGACCTGGATGCTCCATATGTGGGACATGTTTGACAATGACACGGCAATGACAGCACTGAGGCCTGATAGCTAGGAAACCTGTCCCAGGACTCTGGTATTAACCAGGCATTTGTGGCAGCAAAGGAGCCTACCAGTGTCTGGCAGTGCCTCCTGAGGAGCATTAGGGAAAGGTACAGCCATGAAGAGGACTTAAGTAAATAACAAGGACCCTGGAAGACCATGGAGGAAGGGATCCGACGTCTCAGAGAGATGGCCTTCCTCGAAATCCTTTTCAGCAAAAACCTAGATGCCACAAGCCCTCATGACATCAGCTGCACATCCCAGATGTGGTCCAAGATGTGTTGGCTCGCCCCACAAATGTACTCACAGTTTCTCGCACCACTACAGTACGATAAAGGAGAGGACAGAGTAGGTGACGCAGCAAAGAAGTTGCGAGGCTGTGAGGACGCCATGCATGGTCCGCTTCAATCCCTGGTGTCCACAGTGGAGAAAATGGCTGATGACTTCAGGAATTTAAGGAACAATATGACAGACGACATGAAAGACTTTAAAGACAATGTGCAAGTTCTTAAGATGTGCAGGGAGTGGAGGAAAGGCTCATCGACCGGATCAAGGACAGTCACAGACGACTTAAAGGGAAAATGAAGAACAACCACAATGTCGCACCTGTGCAGGCCAGGAACAGATGCCCTCCACAAAGAGACTCCTCATCGCGAACCCAGCTTTGGTATTTCCTGCTGGATAAAGGGGAGAACATCTGGGTTTCCTCCATACTCCATCTCACCTGCCACTTCATCTTAATCAGACTCCACCTGAGCAGGATTTACTGCAAGTGGGGGGACGGCCGGTGGTGTCAGGGAGGAATCAGGAGGGTTTACCTCATCCTGTATTTTCATTCTTAGATATTTTTCTATGTTAAAAAACTTATTCTTTATAACTCCCTCCCACTGTGCAGCAGTTTCTTTCCTTTTGGGGGAAGGGGGAGGCTTCCTAATGGGGTCATCTCCCAGATTTGTCCATTCAAACCAGGACATTCTGTTACAGCTTTACTAGCTTAATTTCAAAACAGGTGCTAGGCAGATCTCCATGAACAGAGCAACTTACTGCAAACTTGATGTAAATGAGTGGGGAAGAATTTTACATACAGCAGCTGTGAAAAGAAGGTGGAAGCAGTAAGTGCTTCACAAGGGAGCAAGGAGAAATCCAGGCAGCCCAGAGCCAGGGAGCACCTACGCCCTGGGAAGAAGCAGTGTGTAAGAGAGACCTCAGCTACATCAGCGCTCTAGATCCTGAACAGTCTCACCTTCCCTGGTATTTGGTACAAGGCCACGTGTGGATCCTGCTCTCTCTCCCATGCTTTGCTGCACCACCAGTCTCTCTGTCCTCACTGCATGTGGGGCAGCAGCCGGATGCCCAGCAGCTGGACCAGGGATATGCCACAGCCAGATGTTCCCAAGTGGCAGCCCAACTCTGTGCATAAACCAGGTGGTCCCTCTCCACAGCCAGAGTGGAGGAACTTGCAAGTCAGATAAAACCCAAACATTACAATATCCTAGCAAGAGCAGTGAAAGGCCTTTTGGTGTGTTTGAATTCTGTATCCCCCAAGTTCATTAAAATTCTCCTGAAGAAAGGAGAAGATCTGGCCATGGGCTTGTTAAAGCTTTAATCATTCCTAAATGCCTGTGTCAGTTCAACAGCCATTGTATTCAGCACAGCTTGACACCTATTCCAGCAGGACAAAAATCTCTGTATTTTTGAAAATACAAACGTTATCAGTTTCTTGAGTCTGTGTCATTCCCACATGAAAGGCTGCTGCCTGCATTACAGCTAAGGACAGTGATAAAACCCAATAACTTTCAGGCCTTTTATTATTTTTCTTGCTATTCTGGGGTCTCAATTGGCTTGTTAACTGAATTAAAGCTGGTCTGAACAGTGCCCAGCGAGATGCCATAGCACACCTAAGCAACGCTAATTCTTCAACATGCACGTGAGCTACAGGCAGCAGATCCTGTACGTACCAAAGGTAGGACACAACTCATCAACATTGCGGGACTTTTCCATCTGATGTGGAGAATTGCCAACAAATGGGTTCAGGAAGCTGGGAACACCTGATAAACCTCTGCGAACTACAGAATGGTGTTGTGGGGCCATCCAGTGCTTTGGAGACACACAAAAGGCTAGGGGAAATAATCTCAAAAAGCTGAAACACCAGTCTTGGCTCTTCAAAGCACATCCTATGTGTCCACCACTCAGTCTTACAGAGACAGTCCTCAGCAACTCACCCTCCTCTTACATCCAACTCAATTTTCGGAGCAGGATAACCACATTCCTTGCTGTAGTATGAAGATGTATCCAGTAAAATTTCTGAGAGACTGGGATATTGCAAGGACAGAGGACCATTTCAGAGCAGAGGCACCAATTCATCAGCCATTTGGCCTTCTGTTGTTTAGTTTATGCAGTACATCTGTTTTGCTTCCAAATCACCTGATTGCATTAAATATATTGACTGAGTTTCCAGATGGCTTATGCAGATTGAGATATCAGAAAAAAAACATCTTCAGCCTGTAAAAAAAGGATTTACCTAATCTGAATTACTATTTTAAATCTTCAAGCCTGTGCAAAAAGGACTTATCTAGTCAGAATTAGTATTTTAAAACTTCTTTTTTGGCTATAATTGAAGAAAACATCTTACTTAAAATGCTCATGTCTTAATACCAGTCTTGCAATGAGATGCATGCACCCTATTGTTGCAAACCTCTCTGATTTAAGTGGCAATCCTTCCAGGCTTATGTCTCTGACTGAGAATATTTGCTTTTTAAAGAGGGCAGGGCAGATGACGTCCAGACTCACCAAACAGTATCCTGATATGTTATTTATCACTAACAGAACATCATTTTCTCCAAGCAGAACTTTTCTCTTTTTAAACCTTAAGCACCAACTTTCACTAACAGGTCCCACTACAATACTCATGAGGACACCCCTCCTTGCTCTCTCTTCTGCACACACCCATTTCCAGATTTCCTTCCCAATTCACATGCACACATCCATCTGTAAGTTAACTGAATCCCAAACCCTGATCATGATAAAGCCACAGGTACCTATGGATCAGTCCTCAGTGGCACTGGTTTAACTCAGCCTGTCCTCAGGCAGTGGGCTGGATGCACCCTGCTTGTCCTTCCCAGATCCCTCCCCATTAACCATTCACTTTCTGATCATGTGTTACGGTTTGAGTAAAATAGCAAGACTGGTGGATTGGAAAAGGCAGAGTAACTTTAACTACTTTTAATAGAGAGCAGCAACAGCAGAGATATATCTACAACTATAGATAAAGAGCCAGCACCAAGATTAACCCTCCCACTCTCCCTTCCGATCGCAATATTACCACAGCACGACTGCAAGGGAAAGTGAAAGAGGAAGCAGAGGGATCTGCCTCCTGAATTTATATGGAGCATGACGTGTATGAAATGGAATACTCGGTTGGTCAGTCTGGGGTCACTTGTCTTGCTTGTTCCTTCCCATAGGCGCAGGCTTTCACCCTGCAACCCTCCCAGCTTCTCTGTGGAATCACAGAAAGTTTACATTCCAATTGTTAGTTGTAATCCAAACATTTTAGGCTTAAGCTAACATTTTGGAAACATACTGCCAGCTTTCAGATAAAAGCACTCACTTTTAAAGGAACCTTGGTTGGAAGCAATACTGCCTTAGCAGAATCAATTCTGCTCTAGCTGAAACCAGGACATCATGAGCCTCCCCCAGGCTCAGAGCTGGGCAGACAGGGAATATGAGTCTCTGTACTCCCTGACACAGTACCTGCTGTGCCCAGCATGGCATCAGCCCTTGCAGATGTTGTGCAGCACTGCATCACACTAATGCAAGCCCTCCCAAAGTTTCTTTTGGTATTTCTGCTCTCCAGGTTTCTCTCTGTAGCAAGTATGTAAAAAAGATGTGGACCTGTTGGAGAGGGACCAGAGGAGGGCTACAAAGATGATCAAAGAACTAGAGCACCTCCTCTATGATAATAGGCTGAAGGAGTTCAGGTTGTTCAGCCTGGAAAAGGAAAGGCTTCGAGGGGATCTTATAGCAGCCTTTCAGTACCTAAAGGGGGCTTACAAGATAGAAGGGGAGAGAGTTTTCAGCTGGTCTGGTTGCAATATGAGAAAGGGGAATGGATACAAACTGAAGAAGGGGAAATTTAGACTAGAGATTAGAAGGAAGTTCTTTACCCAGGGGGTGGTTAGGCACTGGGACAGGTTGCCCAGAAAGGTTGTGGATGCCCCATCCCCGGCAGTGTTCAAGCCCAGGCTGGATGCAGCCCTGGGCAACCTGGTCTAGTGATTGGCATCCCTGCCCATGGCAGGGGGGTTGGAACTAGATGATCTTTAAGGTCCCTTCCAACCTGGGCCATTCTATGATTCTATGTGATATAAATGGTATTATTTCCCTCCCAGCCTCATATACATCCTTCTCCTCTAAGATGTCTGTCTTTGTATGAATTACTGCCCCCCTCCAGGGAGCTCTTTTATCACCACCTAGTTCCCACCACAAGTGTGGGATTTTTTGTTTCTCATCACCTGGTGTTTAATCAATGGGCTGTTTCCTCCCTATCCCTCAGAAAGGTAGATACTAGCTAAGAGCAGAGCTCACTTCTGTCTCTCCTGGAAAATACAACATGTGTCCTCCTTACTCTCTACTTCTACATTTTGTCCCTACAGTTTTTGCACTATTTTAGGCAGGAGAGGTCACACTCCTCTGGTGCTCAAAATACACAAACCATACAACAACTAATTCTGATTTCTTGGAACTCAAATAAAATTTTTTTTTAGGAAAAAAGTACTCACTTCTATATTTTTGGTTTTGACCTGTCTCACCAGTGCCTCAAAATCTCAAAACATTTGTCCTACTTTGAGTCAAAATAAGGTATTCCATGCCACACAGGTCATATTCAGTCCTTGAGGCTTTGATATCCAGCATGGGCCTTGGGGTCTCTCGCATGAGGCCTAAGACCAACGCAAAGAGGTGCTTAATTAGCACCTATTTAATAACTAGTATATATAAGGAGAGGGCCAGATCTGTACCCAGCCAGAAGGCTGGGCACCTGAGACCTGTGAAGCTCAGCTCAGCTCAGCTCGGCTTCTCAGGACTCTCTCTGTTCTGCCTTCAATCCTGGAAGGCTGAGCACCCTGAGCCCTGCAAAGCTCAGCAGCCCAGCTCTGTTCCTACAGAACTCTACCTGTTCTGTCTTCCATCTCAATTCCTGAGTTCCAGGATCCAGCCTCCGGCTGAAGTCCTCCGGCTACAGCATCAGTGGTGACATAGTTGCCATCAAGGGGGGTATGGGGGCTGTGTGTGTTTCTGGCATTGGTTTTGTGTGTGTGTATATACTCTTCATTTTCTTGTTGTTACTCCCATTAAAGTAGTTTAAGTTTCATTTCCAATTTACAAGTCTCTCTGTTACCAAACCTGGTGATGGCCTCGTACTTCAGCTTGAGTGAGAGATGAAAGCTCTGGGAAGCTTTGAGGCAGAGAATTCACCCCGGGAGACTGAGTAGCTGCTTCTTTGAAGTGGCCAGCAGCAACGGGGGTGCTTGGCAGCTTCTTTGAAGCAGCCAAGAGAGAGGAGGAGCCATTAACAGCAGTTCAGCCTGCCTGCAAGGGGAGCTGTGACTCACCATGGGCGGTGCTGGTACTGGAGCAGCAGCTTTAAAAGCCTTCACAGGGTGCTTGATTTTTTTTTTTAATGATTTTTTTTTAATTTTTAATTTATTTTTTTATTATTATTTTTTGTGTGGTTTTTTGTTGGTTTTTTTTGTTGCTTTTGTTTTGTTTTAAATTTAAATTATGGTA
>VWZO01010286.1:0-16442 GCA_013396975.1 Bucco capensis
GATCTTCGTTGGCAAAGCCTAGCCATACATATACATACATGTGAGCATAGTGCTGCTACATAACATGAGCATAGATTCACAATCAATTTTATTCAGCCTTGGTGCAGCTGGGAGGAGAAGCTGGCTTTCTAACCTGCACTGACAGCACCACCTTATTACCTGTGGGGATACCATCATTTCTGAGGCCATACCAGCGGGGCATTTTATTCAGCAGGGGTGCTGTCTTACAACCTCTTGTCTCCTCAGTTTTGCAAATGCAGATGGCTGGAAAAGCAATTTGTCCACACCTTTCTACAGGAAGTGGGCCAAAGTTTGGGACAGGAAATAACAGTGATTGAGCAGCTGAAGTAACTTTTTCCAAGAGAGGTATGAAAAGGGGGAGGCATAATGACTCTGGCCAGCAGCTCTGTCTCCTCCTTTGTTTCTTTGAAAGCCTGGGAAGAAACATGGCTGGCAAGGGTTCCTCACGCTGCCTCCATTCTAGGTCTATAAAAAGTTATTTGCAGAATCTATGACAGGAGCTTACAAAGCAGCTACATCCTCCTGACAGCTGGGGAGATGTGTAGCAGAAGAGCTCTGTGTCCTTCTCCTCACCTAGCCCAGGGTGGCCTTGAGGTTGAATTGTTAAGGTGTGGAATGAATCTGGCACTGGAACACTGGACAGGAGACATAGAAACAGGGGAGTGTAAAAAGCTGCAATCTCCATCTTGCTTGGCAGTACTTCGGTTTTTTGAAGTGCTTGTGAATTTAGACTATTTCCCAAAAAACAGTAAGTTTCTCAGCATAAATTTCCTCTCCGTGTATAAATTCAAAATAGTGAAAAACTCCATATGATGAACACTTTTTGTCTCTTAAGGAAGGGGAGGGCGCAGAAGTCACAACATGACGAGGAGGCGGAGGAGAACGGGGAGGACACTTTTTCAGCGGCTGGAGCTGACAGCTACGACACAGTATCGGCACTCAAAAATAAACCCCATTAACAAAGCCAGGGCATCGCGTGTCTCCGGCCTCCTCCTCTGCTCGGACGACGCTTCCCCTGCCCGCAGGAGTCCCTCAAGCCGAACAGGATACCCACAACCGCCTGACTATAAGCTGTCCGCCCCCGCACCGCCCGTCCTGCGCCTCGGTACCGTCCTCCCCTTCCCGGCCGTGCCCGCGTGGGAGCACAGTGCGCAGGCGCCAGAGGGGAGCAGAGATCGGCAGAGCAGAGGCAAGCAGAGCGCGGCGGGCGAACGCAAGCCGGGCTGTCTCTGTCCGCGTCCCCATCTCAGGCGCCATGTGGGTGTCGCTGACCCTCTTGGCGCTGGCAGCGCTTCTGGTACCTCATCGGAGCGCGGCCTCCCGTGGGGAGCAGCCGCCCGCAGGTAACGGGCGGGCCGGGGCCAGGGCAGAGGAACGGGACGGTATGGTATGGGTGCACAGGTTTAGCAGCACGGGTCCCTTGAAGGGTGCGGAGCGGGTGGCGGGTCCGGAACTGATGACGCTGCCGGTGCTCTGTTCGCGTCCCTACCGCGTCCGTAGGCGTAGGGAGCCGGAGGGGAAGCGGCGAGGCCCACCCAGCCGCCTAGAGACCGAGCAGCAGGGCGGTGGCGAGGGAGATGTGAGGGAGTTCAGCTTCACAGCACCACCACACGCACACCTCCACCCCTGGGGCTGTGCTCTTTTGTCCCGCTCGGTACCGGACCGAGCTCTCTTGGGTTGCGAGATTAAGCTTTGCCGTGGAATTGATCTAGTGGCATACAAATGAGTTTCCTGGTAGCGCAGCAGCCACCTACAGTGCGTTTTGAGACCTCTCTCTGCTATCTCGGTGAGGCTGCAGGCATAGCCCCTGACTTTATGGTGTCTGTAATAAAACTGTTACAACCCTTTATGGTAAAATGGCTGACACCAGCTGATATTTCAGGGGTGTGTGCGTTTTGGCATGTAAAGCAAGAGCAGAGTGTGCATTGGACAGGCCTACTCTACAGTGCTTTATAAATGCATACGTCCAGGAAAAAGAAGACAGGCTGGAAATTTCAATCCAAAGATGGGCACTGCAAGACTGGGGAGACTAAACAAGACACCAGGTGGTCATGTCCTTGGCCACTGAAACGTGTGTGGGCACTTTTCAGCCAAGCACTGATGAAGGACGGGTGGCCTCGCAGAGAAGAGTGGAGTTGTGTCTCTGGACAGAGTTGTTACAAGAAAATTATGAAAGAAATAGGTTTACAACTTTTACTTCAAACTTTAACAGTTCAATAAAACCAGAGGTTGCTGTCTAATAGCTCAGGTCAAAATAGAATATGCATTTGGTTTTTACAATATTGAGAGCTGCTTACAGGTGTTGCATGTTATGCCCTTCATGAAAGGGCTTGAAATAGGAAGCATGTCCACACATTAGGTAAATTCAGCAGTACTCTCCTGACCTTTATCCACAAAGGAAGACCCATTTACCTAAAATGCTGCTTGCAGTTGGTTGCAGAAACACTGATTTATGTGCTTTGGATTCTGCTGGGACTTCTTGCAGTTTAGATCTATGCTCAGGTGAAGTGACTGAGCTCAGTTGTCTCTGGGGATGGGCCATGTCATATGGGATTTTGGAAGACTAAGATTTATCTTACATGGACTAGGAGCAGTAAAAGTATCTGGTTTATTAGACTCCATGGCTAATTGTTAACCAGTAAACCTTGCAGGGAAACTCTTTTTACTTTTTTTTTTTAAACAGTTTAGCTGTAAGGAGACTCGATAAGTTAAAATATTGTCTTTCAGGAACAAACTTCACCTCTTTTAAAGGACATTTTATTGGTAATAGGGTATGCTGCTTTCATACTTTAATCAATTTTAAGGTAAAACCACAATCAGTAAGTCACTTGTAAAAGAAACCTGCCATAATCCAACCTAGTCCAGCAGAGCAGTTAGTTTGGTGTAAGACTACAGAACAATGCTATGGTAATGTTGATGTGACAAGCTACCTAGAAGCAAAAAGCTCATATTTTCTGCGTGAGTGCAGCAGAATATACTTCTGAGTTAGGTTTTGAAAACACAAGCAGAGTTTTCCTTGTGACTTGCACTAAGTTTGGCCACAGCCTCTATCAATATACCCTTCAGAGATTTCATCAGTTAAGCAAAAACTTAGTTTTTTAGTGAACAAAACCATGATGAAGGGAATTCTAATAGATACTGGTGTGTATTAGCTGAATGAAAATGCAGGATATGTCTGTAATGATGAAATAATACCGTGTCCTTACTTCATTATTACATTGATATGAAGAGACATGCTGGCTTTAAGTGAAAGGGTGAAAGCAGAAGAATTCTGAAGCGTGTTTATGACACTTTGCTTTGCAGTGATACAGTGGGGGTTTTCCTTAAATCTGTGCAGGGCTTTTAGTGTGCAGGTAGTGTAATAAATACCTCAAGGCTGAGTGTGTACTACCTACCAGTAGTTGCCTGAATAGCAGAACACTACTTCCTGCACCTGGGTGCTTAAAATACCTGCTGTGACTCATCAGTGGAGCTCATGGGAGCTCTCAGTCAGTATTTTAATATACTAGAAGAAGTTGTTCCTGGTCAAGGTTATAGTGGAAGAAAAAGATCTGGAGACTGTGGAAGCGATTCAGGTGCTTCTTGCACATTGAAAGCCAGATTTCCAAGCAGATGTGTGTATTTAATTTTGGCTGCTGGCTTTCTGTCATGGGTGATGATCTTGGTGGTCTTGATTTGTTCTTTTATGGTTCAGATTATTGGCAGTTATAGTAGTTGTGTATCCAGTTGCAAAACAAACAAACAAAATGAACAAAAAACCCCACAAGAAATTAGATGATAGAAGGTGCTATATTTAGGTATCATCTATTGTAAAGACTTCTCAGCTGTAGCAAAAGGGAAGAATAGTCATAAAATAGATAAACCAATATTTAACTTCTAGTATTGCAACAATTTTTTACATGTCCATCTTGCACAGTTTACTTAAAGAAGTTAATAGCTTTAAATTTTATCTGTGGTTTTCTATACTCTCTTCATTTGTAAATTGACTGTGGCTTTCTTTTTGAATTGAAGATCTTTTGAGAACTGGTAGAACCTTCTGCATAGAATTGCTGCTATGTACGCTGATTTAATCTTGTTTTTAATAACTTTAAGGCAGTGCCATCAGGGTATAGGGGTGACATTACAAGAAAAGTATACATCCTGAGTTTCTTTTGGAGGGATAAATGGAAGTGGGTGAAGGCAAGCGCATGCAGACCTTTCTATATATACTGTGTGTCTGCTGCCAGTTAGAATGCCTGGCAGGTAGCAGGAAAAAAGTTCTTCAGCACCTTGCTGCTTGGTGTTTGCTGGTCTGTCAAGCTCTGCCAAAGTTAGGCTACAGATAGTCTCTGCTTCAGCTATCTAACAAGAGCAGGAACTGGGCTGTTTATCTACGGTGTCTGGCCTGCCAGAAGGGCGCAGGAGAGAAGGATGTGTGCTAATCTGCTTGTGCTGCCCTGAAGGGGAGCGCAGCAGTGGGCAGAGAAGGTGCTGCCCTGAAGGGGAGCGCAGCAGTGGGCAGAGAAGGTGCTGCCCTGAAGGGGAGCGCAGCAGTGGGCAGAGAAGGTGCTGCCCTGAAGGGGAGCGCAGCAGTGGCTAGAGTCCCCCTCTCTAACAGCCATTTCCTGTTCCACCCCCATGGCATGTATTTCGTGTTCTTGCAGGCTGTGCTGAGCACTGACCTCATCCTGCTGAAATTCTCTCCTGTTGTTCTGGGCACTGCTCGTAGCTTTCTCCCAGATGCTTGTACTCTGCTTTAATGCAGGCCAATTTTGTTTGATCCAGAGGAGACTGAAGTGAGGCTCTAAATGATCCAAAGAGGTTCATTCTGTAAGAAAACACAACTTGCAGAAACAGTCTAACTATATTTTTTAATATGCTATCCTTTTTTTTTGTGTGTGTCCTGCAGAAGCATGCTTGGGTAGTGCAGATTTATCTGATCTTGTTTCCCTTTTCTTTGAGCAATGATGAAAGCTAAACCCCATTTTTACATTTGTGCAGTCACCAAAGCTGTTACCCTTTCTGGGTGCAGTTAAAGTGGATATATGAGCTCAGATGGAGCACATGGCTGGCATGAGGAAGGCACAGCATTTTCCCAGTCAGAGGCTGCCTGTCTTTTAGCAGACTAAATGATGTTACCCACTTGTCATGAATCCACAGCAAAGTTCACACTGTTGTCCCTCTTGGCCTATTGAACTGTTTCCCTATGATGTATCACTTGTTTTTCATGGAAGTCCAAAAAAGGAGCAGTCTGTAATGATGTTTTTACTTGTTTGTTTTTTTCACAGGTTTTCTTTTTAAGCGTTCAGTTTGTGCTTTTAGTGCGTGTTTCAGTGCCTAAACAATGTTTAACAGGCACACACAACTTGAATTCTGGAGTTAAGTCACTGTTGTCTCAGATAACTGTACCATAGACACTGTGTTGCAACTTGATCAGGCTCTGTTCTGTTACGTGGGGTTACAGTTAAGTTCCACTGCTGTGAACAGTGGTGACAAATGCCTCTGTCTATACAGTGATGCCTCATGGCCTCTGGCAGAATGGGAGAAGGAACTTTGGTATTGCACAAGATATCAATGTCAGCTTTCTCATTTTTATGTCTCTGAAATATCCTGTTCTCCTTTCATTTATTTAGTCTTTGCTGTTGGGCAATGCACTGCTGAGGCTCAATGAATGGTGGGGCATATATTAAGCCCTCCTGTGTATACTTCAAAAATAGATTTTATTGACTATATAATTGCTTTAAATTTGTATTTCATTAGTACTTTCCATAGGTAGTATCGTTAAGGAGCATTTATATAGTGAGCAAAATAGTGTAGTTTGAAGCTAGTATAGAAATCTTTCTCAGTTTGCATGTATCTGACCTTGCTGAGATTTGCAAAAAAAAGTATACAGTGTGTTGGTTTTGACTTGGGGAAGTGAATGTACAAAACGAAACAAGTTAGACTTGTCTTGTAGATACAAACAAGCGTTTTCTGGTTTGATGAGTGCTTTCGAAGCAGAACTGGATTAGTTTTATAAGTTATCTTCCTTTTTCTTAAAAGATGCAAACAGGTACACTTATTTCTGTTACTTTGAAAAAAAAAAAACCACAACCAAAACAAACAAACAAAAAAAAACCAGGAAAAGAACAACCAAAAAGCCCCCATACCTATCTTTTAGCAATCTGAAACCAAGCAGCCAATATTTGCAGTAAAACAAGTCTTTTGGTGGCATTTGGTTTATCATTTCCTCCCACATGTATTTCCTTCCTGTCCACTATGCAAGTTTGCTGAAGGTATGAATGTCTCCAAAACATAAACATTACTTAACATAATTGCACATTCAAAAGATGCTTGATTATATATACACACACCACAGTAGTCACACCTACTAAGGTCTTTGCCACCAATATGGCAGCAATAGTTATTCTGGATTTTTTGTATATGGACAAATTCACATTTCTTTCTGTGTTACATATGTTGTTTATACACTGATGCATGTGTGAGTTTGCTGAGATAAACTGCAGTTGCATTCCCATGTCTTTTTTCTATTAAATGCTCAAGTTCCAGGTCACTATGTGATCATGCTTTTATTGCTCCCTTACTCCTACCTTTACTTCCCAGCATTCCAGTTCTTTATCCTCAAAATCCAGGCATGCTTAGTTACTTCTAGTATTCTTAAAAAACTTTGTATCTGGCTGGTCTACCTTTGCTTTCTATTCCTTTATTCTCTGGACATAATGCTGCTGTCTTCAAGATTACTCCTATGTTGTTCCACAATGCCCGTGCACAACTCAATTTCTGTATTTCTCTGGAAAAAAAATTGTTCTTTCTGATGTTTCTGTTGCCTTTCTGTCAGCCAGTATTGCTGTCTTACAAGGCAAGGTGAATGGAGATAACTGTGGATGGAAATCACTGTATTTGAACTGGAGGCAAACTTGCTAAGTATCCTGTATCATGCACCACAACATGACTTGCTGATCAGTTTTCTTCTCACTTTTTCCACTTAGTTTCTTACTGTTTGAATTTGCACCTTGAGTGTTGCTGCATTTATGTTAATTATAAAGGAGTTTATTATGAAGGAGTTTTGTAGTCTCCAAGCTAGAACATGTTAAAAATAATGTCTGAATGGCAGAGAGGAGAATTATTAGGTTGAGTAGTCCTTCATGGAACTGTGAAGAAGTGACTTGGTAGATTCTTCTTAGTTCTAGTTGGCTGCTTAGCATTCACAAGTTGCTTAGCTTCCAGTCAGCAGGGACATCTCCACACATTTGGTGTATGATCGAGAGGAGTCCTGCTGTAACATCTGCTGGCTCCTTCAGGGCTCTGGGGTGAGTCCATCAGGCCCCATGGACTTGTGAACATTCAGCTAATACAGCTGACTCATTAAAATTCCAGTGTCCTCAAATGCTAAGTCACTGTTCCTGCACTCCAGGTCCTCTGACTGAGAGGACCAGGCATCCCAAGGTCTATCAATATTCTTAAAGATAAAGGCGAAAAACCTCAACATTGAGTGGTTCTGCTTTTTCTTCATCCCTGTTAGTCAGGTGACCATCTTAAACAAGTATTGGTCCAAAGTTTTCCTTAGACCTCTGCTTGATATTAATGTACTTAAGAAAGCCCTTGTTATATGAAACAATACTGACCAGCTTCAGCTCTAGCTCAGCTTTGGCCTTTCCTTTCTTCTCCCTCTGAAACATTACTCTCAAATCTTCCTGTGGAGCCTTACCTTGCTTCCAGAGATAGTACAATTTCCTTTTCCTTCTGAGCTGTACATGGAGTTCCCTGTTCAGCCAAGCTGCTTTGTCTCACTTGCTTGACTTAAGACACCATGGGATTGCTTGCTCCTGTGCTTCTAAAAAGTGATTATTAAAAGCTGAGCAGCACTCCTAAGCCCTCAAAAGTGGATTCCTAGGGGAATACTGTTAAGTAGCTCCCTGAGTAACTTAAAGTTTGCAGTCTTGAAATCTAGGGAAGCAACTCTGTCCATGTAGAAAATAAAACAAAAATGTGGCTATAGGAAGAAGAACGAGGGAGGGAAAAACAAAGTGGTATGTAATTGCATAACTAAAAGCCAGGTAGCTTTTACTGGCAGTTCAAATACAGGACTTCATTTTCCACTCTTTTGTTAAGGGTAGTTTTATTTGTATAACAGTACACAGAAGAAAACCTTTTTAAGTCTTATTACACTGTGCCTTAAAACTAAATATTTGACGTAACAGTTGTGTGCTTTGACACCTCTTCTGAAAACTTGTCACCTTTTTTTCTTGTGGTTGAGAGTTTGATTATTGGCTTCCTTTTTTCCAATAACTGAAATACCACTCTTCTATGTATTAAAACATAACTAAACCACAGCACCATTTGCAGTGATGTCTGTTACATGTGTCAAATTTTCGTGGTTAATAGCATATCTCAGCCTGTGTGTATTACTTTCTGTAGAGTGTTATCTTTGTGGTCTTTTCCTGAAGATATGAAAATGTTTGCTTTCCCTCAGTTATATCATAGAGTAAAGCTGGAGCACTTTGCGAACAAACAGCAGTCTAGAGTAGGTCATAATATGAGTTACCTGTCAACATCTCACAAAAGCTATATGAGGAGACTATTAAGGATGCCAAAACGGACACTAAGTAATAAAATCAGTTGAGTGACTTCCATTTTTTCTCCTTCTGAATGTCATGCTACAGCCTTCAGTAGTTGGAGGGAAGAAAAATATGTGATCCTCTAATTTCTCTGTCACTATTGGTGCTTAGAAGGTTGCTGTACAAGGAAACTGTCAGTGCTACTTTTAATATCTGTGGGTTTTACTCTGTTCCATCTGATGTTGTTTACTAAACATACTTCAAGTGCTTTGTTGTATATGGAACTACATTACAACTTAAGTGTTCAAATTCCTCACAAATGTTAGCAGTTTAATCACAGCTGGAGTGGTAAACATGTCACTGTCAGAAGTTCATGCTGAATCCAGGCTTTCCCCAGCAGGCCTTTTAGGAACAGTAGGATTCAGTGGAACTCCCCTGGAGCACAGAGCCTGGTAGTGCAGCTTTGGTATCCTTTCTCCTGTGTTGTTCCCCTACCACCTCTACCTCCAATTCAGTGTTTGAAGAGCAAGAGAAGTCTTGTCTCCAGTAGCTGGGCTATTCTCCTTGTAATTCAGTCAATTCATACTATTTGTCTTGCTGCTATATCTATATATACCAACATAGGAGTATAATCATCACAGTTTATGAGACTGATATGGACTATCTGATGGACTTCCTTTCAAAGGGCATGGGTTATCTGAAGTTCTGGGGAGCAAACAGGAAGAAAGCTGTCTCAAAGCTGTCTCTGTAGGAGACTAAAGAATATATCAGCTTGCAGGGCTCATATCTTTGTACTGGTAATAAGTCCATTCGAGGGGAAGTATTTGTGGGTTTTGTCTGATTTTTTTCAGTTGTTTCTAGAGTGTTCCATTTTCCAAGTAATTCAGAAATACTCTGGGCTAGTTTTATGTTTGACTAGGTCTATTTATAAGTGTAATTGTTCTCTTTCTTCTAGTGCCTTCACCAATGCAGATTGTAGTAACATCTGAAAATCTGAAAACTGTCTTGCATTGGCAGTACCCACTTATGTCTGAAACTCCTTATTTTACTGTGGAAATCAAACCTTATGAGTAAGTTATTCTTTCATCATTTCTTGCACCTAATATTCTGTGGAAGCATAGAAAAGCAATCAGTCCATAGTAAATTATTTCTATGTGGTGAAGTCATACAGGGTGAAGGGATGGTTGCCTAAGTGTAAAATAAGGCAAAATTTTGTCAAATAGCAGGATGGTAGAGGTTGGTGGGGACCTCTGAAGGTCATCTAGTGCAACTCTCTTGCTCAAGCAGGATCACCTAGAACAGGTTGCCCATGTCCAGATGGCTCTTGAATACCTCCAGGGATGGGAGACTCCACAACCTCCCTGGGGAGCCTGTGCCAGTGCTCAGGCACCCTCACAGATGTTTTGTCACAGGCAGTGTATTGTACAGTAATGTGCAAATGAAATTGTAATAACTATTACTTGCTCTGTTTTACAGTTTAAGTGACTATAAGGACGTCTCGGCTTGTGTGAACATCTCAGCTCATTTTTGTGATGTCTCAAAGGAAATATATGGGTTTGGCACATCTCACTGGTTTCGAGTTAAAGCTGTTGTTGGGTCACAGCAATCTGAGTATACTGAGACAGAGGAGTTTGTTTGGCGAAAGCATGGTAAGTTCCATCAGGAACAAAACATAGCTTTTTCCCCAAGTTTTAAAAGTTAGTAATTTATCCTTTTTGCTGTCTTACTGTGTCTCATTTGGGATATCATAAAGTCAGGAGTCCAGGATGAGATGAAGTATGATGGTTATTCAGTAGGAACATTCATAATTCTTCTACATAGTCTTTAGAAACTTGTTAGCCCTGTCGCTGTGGTGTCTGAATATTTGTTTTCAAAACTTGTAAAGGCAAGAAAGTGATGCTGATGGTGGACTTTGTGCATCCTTCCCATATTCTTGCCTGGTGTCCCAGACACTAATTTGGGATAGGAACCTGCTACTGGAAGCTGTGGACCTCTAGCCATCATTAAAGTAGTATTCAGGTGGTTGGTAATCCCTTGCTTGACAGTATGATCCCGTGTGCTGACAGCTTTAGGTGTCTAGGTACTGTCTAGAAGCCATGGGAGCCCAATGTAGCTGGATAACTAACAGTTACTCATTCTTTATGTAAATCCTTTGGGCTGCTTCAGGAGTAATTGTTTTTTCTCATCAACATTGTAAGAATAAATTATATGTCTAGACTCCACACCAACCTGTCCAAAACAGTGTGACAGGCCCTAGGATTGCATGGAAATGGGATTGCCCTAGGATTGCAAAGCAGACACAACAGAGTAAGGAAAGACTGAGAGACTTCCTCTTGTACTTGCTCCATTCTCAACATCGAGCTTTCAGACAGGATGTTGCCTGTGAGATTCTCCCTGATTCCTGGCTTAGGCTATGCTTTAGATAGAGCTGGATTTCTGTATTGCTGGAGCTGAGGAAGTGGAATCTGTCTTTGTTTTCCACTATGATTCCCTCTTCACCCAATAATCCCATGACTTGGAATCAGTGGCTAGTTTCTAGTGTTTGACAAAGGGGCAGAAGTCATGGTTTGCAGAAAATTGATAAACACATATGGAGGAAATACACAAAATTCTTTTCCAATTGAACAAGAAACTTCTATGTTTAAAAATCATTAGACACAAAAAAATGCATGTAAGCCATTGCCATGGGAAATCAAGCAAGTACTGTTGTTCAAGATAAGATTTGTTTAGATTTTCAGAAAGCCTTTGTTTTAATACAGTATTGTTTATAGCTTAGTGTGATTTATGGTGGGATCTAGTCAGCAGTATTTTGTGTTTGTTCTGCTTCACATATATATGTTTAATTGCTTTCTTATTTTTTTCCCTGTTGTCAGTGAGCTATAATTTTATGGCGGTATGTGTATAGGAAAGTTGGATTGCTTAAGAGTGAAATTCTGCACTGTTTCCATTTTAGAAGCAGATTCATTAAGGTATCCAAACACCTCCATTACTTCTGTCACAGCTGTATGATAGTAACAGCACTGAAATAAACATGTAGTTCTTTTCAAGTCTCTGATGAATTTCGGAAAGCTCACTATAAATAGCATTGTTTATTTTAAAAGCTTTAGCCTAATAGCAGAAGTGTAATGTGTTGCAGGAAAAATAGGACCACCAAAACTGGATCTCTCAAGGCAGAGTGATAAACTCATGGTTGACATTTACCATCCTGCATTCCCATCCGAGGACCTTCTTCCTTGGATCAAAGACTTTTATGATTACCTTACATACTCAGTGACTTTCCGGGATAGGGAAAATAAGGTAAGTTTCAAAATGAAAACTTAAAAACACGTGTTTACCTTAAACACATAAACAAGGGGTTCACTCCTATGACACACAGAGCCAACAGATCTCAAGAAAACAGCTGAATATAACATAGGACTACTGAAACTCTAAAATGTCAGGTGTATCACAGTGAGAGATGTGACTGGAAGGTCTAGATTTTAATTGTCCAAATGGACGTTTTGTGACCAAATTGAATTGCAGAATCACAGAATGTTAGGGCTGGAAGGGACCTAGAAAAATCATCTAGTCCAACCCNGATGATTATGTTAGCTGTTCGCAAGACAGAGTTACTTGATCTCAAGCTAGTGTTTCTGCATGCATGCTAGAAACATTAGTCACTTTACTTGTGCGCCTTTCACTTGTCTAGGTAGGCCTTTCATCTACAAAGATTACCTTTCAAGATATTGACACCACTTTGTTTAGTGCTTGTGGAGGGTGAACTTAAGTAAAATGGTAGTAGGCACATTTATTTACAGTTACCTTTTTATATGCATTCAGGTACAAGTTTTGTAAGTGAATTAGGAATGCGAATATAGGCTATGAACAGCACATACTTTAGCTGAAAGCACCATGGCCTGATCAAATATAACATATTAAGGTAACTCATAAGCTGGTAGCCAAAGTTCACACAGCTTTTGCAAGGTGTATATATAAGACATAGGAACCACATCTAAGAGTGCGTTAACACTTTTGGAAGTGTTGGAAGGTACTGTAATGTTGATATTATTGTATCGAATCAAATGATATAATGTGACTTCTTTTTTTCTTCAGATTGAGCAAGAGTACTATGAAGAAACCTGTACCATGTATAAATGTAGCCTTAACATCCCAGTTCCTGCTGAAGATTCCACTTACTGTGTTTCAGCAAAGGGAAGTTGGTATGGGGGTGTGGTGGTTGGTGCCCCATCAGAAGAAAGATGTATTCATGTTCCTCTCAAGTGGATAATGAGTAAGAGGATTCTAAAAGTTTAATAAGAATGTACAGAGTCTGATCAGAGGTCTGTTCTAGCCAAGTTTGTGAGCTCCGATATAGCCATGGGATGATTTGAATTCCTGTGGGAGAATATGGGAAGAAAGGGAAAGCGCAGTCATTCTTCTTCAAAATTCCTTTACCTCTACAAAGGCATGATTATGTTTATATAAGTTGAAAAATCTTCTGTCATTCTAATTTTTATTTACTTGATGTAATGCTTTATAAATTAAGTATTCTTGGGTGAAAAAAGGTGGTAAATTGACAAATTCAAACATTGCAGGTGTGCATTCTGAGCTATTACAGTTTCTGAAGTTACTCTAAATGATACAGCAGTGGCTTGTTTTTCCAAACATCCTAACAGATTTGCTTTAACTTCTTAGACACACCAAGTATCATTGCTCTGTGTGTTGTTATTGGGAGCCTGAGTCTAATATTGACAGTGTATTTTGGATGCAAGAAACTAAGGAAGAGGAACATAAAGCTGCCAAAAGCTTTGGTGAGTTCAGACTTCTTATCTCTGTCAGATTTTTAGTATACAGCTAGTTAATTTCTGTAACATCTTTATGCCTGTCTGTTTTTTTTTAACCATGATCTCATAGATATTTAGGGTTTATACCTGTCTGATATACTGATAGTCTCTGCAACCACATGCCTTGCATTTGGTTTAGGGATAGACTTCAGTCTCTTTTTAACTGAAGTGGTAGTTGTTCCGATTTGAGAACTTGGTTCTTAAAAACTCAATTGTATGTGTGTAAACAGGCTTGGATTCATTCTAGCAGCAGAGAGACAGAACTACAGAATTGCTGAGGTTAGAAGAAAGTCTTTGAGATCATATAGTTTAATGTTTTTGCTCAAGCAGGGTCAGAAAGAGCAGGTTGCCCAGAACTTTGTCCTGTTGAGTTTTGAATACTTCCAAGAAAGGAGACTCCACAACTACTCTAGGCAATCTATTCCAATCTCTAACCACTCTCACAGTAAAAACTCTTTTCTGACATTTAGGTAAAATTCCATATGTTTCAGTTTGTGCTCATTTCCTTTTGCCCTTTCACCAGATACCTGTGAGACTCCTTCATTACATGGTAATACTGTGATACTGCTAAGTGGTACAATGGTCTGAATGTGATGGGGAAATCTCACACTGAGTAGTCACAGTGAAGAGAAATCGGCAGCTGCTCTACCTCAAAGCTTCCTGTAGCCATCTTTAGGAAACACTAAATGTTCCTTAAATAGCAGCAGCACCCATTGCTTTCTTATCAAGCAAGAGTGGAGTATTTGACAAGTACTGTTATAATGTCCTCCTGGTATCTTCTTAGTCACAGCAGTTCAAACAGCTTTCAAGAGCTGCCAAGTGAGGCAGTAGTAGATGGTAACCATAACAAGAATGTGTCTTCTCTGTGCATGAAGTCTTTTAAGACTTCTGGAGAGAAGAGACAAATGATCTTCAGTTCCATGTTCTTCAGCTTCAAGACCATTTAAAGTGACTCCTTCACAGTGCATGGTTAGCTCAGTGCCCAAGATCCCCCTGGAACCTGCTTTCTTTGGAATAGAATATTAGGAGGTGAGATTGCTCTGACTAGGTAGAGATACCCAAGCCAGTGATGCTAACTAGGTCCTTTTGTAGAAAACAGTAATCTAGTCCATCGGCTTGTGCAACACAAAGTGATTCATCTCATTCTAAAGTAATACATGCTTCTGGTCAGACAAAACACTAAAATGCCTGTTTCTTTCCATGGTCTGTGACAGAGCCATGAGACTAGTTCAGAGATAGCCATTCACACTGTAGACTTTAAAAAATCAGATGGGAGGGAGTGCTTAGTGATACAGGAGAATTAACTAGGAAGACTTCAGTACAGGTATGACTGCTGGGTATGCATAAATGTTCTTACGTAATTTTAAACATTTCTTTTCAAAGATCACTTCCCTCCCAGTTGAGACAATTTCCAGAACATGTTACAGTCACTGCAAGTTACACTCATTAGCTATAGAGTTTTCCCAACTAGTTGAAGAGTGTTACAGCTTTTTCTTCCTTTGCTGTTTTCCTTTACATGCAAACGTCAAATAACTTAAAATACAGTGGGTGGCATGAAATGGATTTGGTTCTTGCAAGTGTGTTTGCACATAGGAAGCATTTTTGAGAGCATGCATGAAAGTCATAGAACCTGGCAAGGTTATTTAGCATCTAATTTTACTAATTTATGTTGGGATTAGTTGTAATGGCATGAAATCTGTATTATTAACTTTTTTCTTTGGGGGAGTTTTTTAACCTGTTAACTTTGATAGACAATAAAGCCAATACATTAGTAGATTGTGTGGAATTAAGTGATTTTTGTTTTCTAATTTTATTTTTTTCTCCCATTTAAGGTCAGTGTGATAAGAAGTGTGAAGACAGACAACACTCTAGAATCAAAATCCATGGCAAAATATGTATCTGTAGTAAGCATCGCGCAAGGCCAGTCAGCCTTGCCAGTAAGCTCACTGGAGGTAGAGCAAACAGAAGAAACTGTCAGTCCTGAGAATTCCAGTGAAGGAGCATTTTCTGTTCCTCTTCCAGAGGCACCAGCCAAAGCAGAGGAGGTGTCTGTGCAGGAAAGCATAGAGGAGATATCTTTTGATGACGACCAGAATCACAAAGTAAAAGAGGCCTATTTCATTTCTGACAGCGGCAAAATGGATCTATGCAGTAACTCTTCAGGTCCAGAGATCTCTGCCACAGAAAGACAACAAACAGTAATTCCAAGCAAATGTCTCAAGTTTTCTGGCTATGACAAGCCTCATGTTCCATTAGATATTTTGATAGATGTTGGTGAAGAACAGCCTGTGATTGCTTACAGGCCAACTGACTAACCCTGACAGCTGAAATGTTTAACCAGAACTCATGAAGAACAGCATTACTGAATATCATGGAGAGTTTGGGTTATTATGAACATCCACAAATTGTACTTGTTCTGATCCAATCAGAGTAACCACTCCAGAACTTAAAGTGCCTGAGAAAAGCATAAGAAGTGGGAGGAAACTTCATGATATTCAGTTTCAGAAGTGTTTGTGTGTATAACAACTCACTTGAAAACAGAGCGGGTTTTTAACAGTGCTCTATGGAGAATAGAGTTCATGAAGGAGTATAAAACAACAGCTGTGTCATTATCCCATTCTGTTTCTAGGTGAAAGCATGAGGCCACAGTGAGACAAGAATGTGTTCCCAGGATCAGTAAGCTCTATTTCCTCCAGTCTTGTTTCCAGCAGTTGCTAGTAGTGGTATTAAGAGAGAGCCTAAGATTGAGGCAAGTGCATGATGGTATTTCTGTTAAGATACAATCCAGCCAGACACAGTCTGAAAATCACTTGGGGTCNAGCAACCTGCAGTGTGAGGGCTCTTGGGACAGGGAACATGGAAATGCCTTTCCAATTACAGGTAGGAAGCTTTACTTTTGTAGTTCTGTAGTATCAAGTATCTCAGCCATCTGGTTTGGAAGATCATTTAATAGCTCTTATTATATGGCATGATCAGGATGGTATCTACATTAGATATCGTACTGATGGAAGCCTATTTAACCTAAGGCGTTTGAAGGCCCATACTAAGACCATAAACCATC
>VWZO01010286.1:29065-42038 GCA_013396975.1 Bucco capensis
AAAGTGTGGGGAGTGATACCCATGTTCCTATAATCCTTGTATGGGTAGAATGTACTCATTAGCCTTCTGGCAGTCATCCTAGGAGAGGGACAACTCTGATTCCAAACCTGGGCAGATGGAGCTCGTTTAGCCCTGTAAGGCCTTCCATCTAAGAGGTTAAACCGCCATCCTAAGGACTTGGCTGCCAGCGTCCAAGCTTGCTAGGCCCTGGCAGATGAACCTTAGGACTAAAGGGTGGGTCCAGCTCTGCGCATGCTGTGTCTCACCTAAAAAAATCCCTTGCGCAGGCTCGAGGGTGCTATCTGCTATCCTCTTTTTATCAGCGCGCTTGGAAAAGGCGCTGATGAGGAGCGTGGGTGGAGCCCTCCCTGGATCTTCGTTCACAAAGCCTAGCCATACATACATAATATAATGTGTAACATTGGTCTCTCTTGGGACCTCATCAGTAGGTTTAGGCTAAGGAGGGAGCCAGTTTCTAGGTGATATTTGCTTGCTTTCCTACTAGTGTAAAAGGTTGGAAGCTCAGGTTACAGCTGGACTTCCAAACAGCCTGCAGAGGTACAGGAGGGATGAAGGCAAATGTCAGGTGTTGCATTTTCTGTTAAATTGAATACCATCCAGCTTAATTGCCCACTCCAGCAGCAATTCTCTTTCTCTTCCCAGTTACAGGGTAGAAGATGTTTCCTATCACAGATCCATCTGTAAATAAACATCCATGGTCTATGTCTGGAATACATACTTGGATACTTTGCTGCATTAAATGATTTGATTCATCACAATCATTTTGTGTTACACGAAGGCCAAGGATTCGTTGTATGTCCTGTATTACAATTTACAATGCTATATATTTGCATTTAAAAAGCAAGCAGATTTGTAATAGGTGTATATTTTTAAAAAATTCTGAAAATATCCTTAAGATTGTTTCTGGGGTTTTTCTATTTTAAGCATTGGAATTAAAATACAATTTATAAACTAGAAATTTCAGATATTTTATTTCTTTTAGAACAAAGATTGCAACAGAAGATGAAAAAAAAAAGTGTCCCTGCTTTAAAATAAGAACTGTGCAGTACAGGAGTATATCCCATGGTCAAAATGTCTTCATAGTGCCCTCAACATAACATTTCTGGTAGTGAAACCTGTATGTGATTAGGCAGGAGTTCATTTAAACTAAACAGAAAAAATCCTTGCTTTTCAGTCAATGACAGGCAGTTAAAGGGAAGAGATCTCTATTTTGGAAGTTTCACAGGAAATGATGAATGAATGCTGACCATCATCTGTGATTTCTAATGATTTTACTCTTACTAGTCTTCATTTCACACTGGAAACAAAGATTTCTTGGGCAAGGTCTGGGTATATATCCACTAAGCCATGCCAGGATGGATGTGGCTTTTTCAGATCTGCAAGGTTTGTGAGTAATGAGAATCTTAAACATTTAACTACATTCTGTTATTGCAAATTAAATGAGAGGAAGTGAGGGTGAGCCAGACACAAGAGGGCAAAGCAAGCCCTGGGAAAAATGGAGCTCCCTGCTACATGATCACTGTCTGCTTTTCTCTTAATTCACATACAGAAAGGTGGATAGGTTCAGCTTAAGTAACAGACCTTGAGTTCACTTCAGCCACATTTTGGATGGTCTGTCACTAACACCTCACCTGGAGGAAGCACTGCGGAGAGCTGCGTCAGGATGCTGACACAAGGTGTTTGGGAGGAGGCTGTGCTTAAGGGAGAGAATGCTAGTCACTCTTGCCTCTACCAAAACAAAAGAGGCCATTACTTATTAAGTATTTCCACCATCTGACTCTAACACATGATATACTTAAATGACTAGATTTGCAGGCATCTAACTGCATCTGCGTATCTACTCCAAAAAATCAGGTTTCTTTCACCATGCTTCCCTTTTTGCTCCTTTCTAATTTCTTCCAACTGTTTTGTCCCATCTAGATCCCAAAATTAGTTTCTTAATTTAGGAAAGTTTTTTGGGGAAGCAAGGCTTATTAAATCTCTGTATAGTACCAAGCACCACGACAAGTCTCAGATCTAGCACTACCCTGTCACTCCTCTTGCACTGGGCAGAATCTCAATAAAACCATCCAGCTAAACTATTAAGAAATAGCCTTTCTTCTATTTCAGCAGTGGTGACTTCAACCACTCGTGGCTTATCACAGCCCTAAAAGAATACTGGCAGTAATCCAAGTTCTTTCCTGAATTCACTTCCTTCCCTATGCAGTTTATGCTGCCATTGTTACACAAAGTTAAATATTTATTAAGGTAACATCTACTAACCCTAATCAAGGAATAGACTCTAACAATGCTGGACACTGTACATAGGTCAGATGCAGAAGATGAAACTAGGGCTCTCAAATCATAAAGAAGACATTTAAAAAAATGAATTAAAAAAAAAGCTGCAGAGACATAAAATTACCTGAAATGTTCAGACCTGACTAGAAATATAGCAGCTGCCATGCTATGGATTTATGGAAACCTGGAAATCTTTCCGTTTGATAAAACTATTAAAAATGTGCAGCAAGTATGCTGGGAAAACAATAAAAGGTCTGAGGAAATCTTGCACTGAACTTCCTCAGCAGCAACACAGGCTTGCAGAAAGCAGTGCAAGAGTTGCAGGAACGACTCACTGCCATTCTGACAGTACTTGGCTTTAGTATTGCCCAAAGCCTGCTTTTCCGTTTGACGTGCAAGTTTGCTGTCAGCTCTGCTGTCACATGTAATTGTATTGGGGAAGGCTTTGGTAAAATGACTGATGCTGTATTTTTTTCTCCACAATCAGTGGTAGTAGGCATGTTCCCAAGACATCCTCCACTGGGCTTGCAGGATGGGAGTCCCACAGAAAGAGTTACTTTGCTGTGGCATATACCAGCTGGGTGATCTGCACCAGTAGCTTCTAGATAGCCTTGATAATGCTGCAGTTTATAAAAACAAACTTCCTTGTGCCTTGCCCAGTCTGCAGCCCTGCTGTATACATCTCTGTGAAGGTCAACTGGGAGAAGATGTCTCTAAACTACTGCTGGGGCTTTGCTGCAGGCAAGTCAGTTTGGAAATACCTAGAAAAGTGAGCTCTAGCCCTCCTTCCCCTTCCTCCTCATGGACACAAGAAGACCACCTGCTGACCATCTTCAGAGCTGCCTGGGCTGGCACATGGCTCTGCAGTGGTTGGTGCAGGTGCATGTAGAAGGTAGAATATAATGGCCTCCACATGATTCAATGTGAATCAAGTGAAAGACTTTATTGTGATAAGATCAACTTTTTATACCTTTTCTGTGCCATCACGCATATAATGATTGGTTCACACGCCATGCACTCAGAGCAGGTTAACTTCTTTATTGGCTAATAGAGTTATTGATTCTTCTACTTTTTTCTGCTACTCTAGCTGGCTTGTTACCATTCCCTGCTAACAAGGCAATTGTTGGTTTTTCTCCTTATCAGGTCTTTGCCAGGCTGGTTCATATGGTCATTTTTATCCAGCTGCTTTCCCACAGCAGGTGCACACCATACTGCAGGATTGCTTTTCACTGTTCTCTTGACTTATGGCCATAAGTTTGCAAGACTCAACTGAAGACACCCTTTTTTTTAGCTTTTTCTTTTTCTTACAGAGTAGACATTTTTCTAACAAAGACACCCTTTTCTTGGGTTTTTTTTAGCTTTTTCTTTAGTTTCTTACAGAGTGTACATTTTTCTAACAAAGTGACAAATGCCAGCTTCTGTTTAAGGAAAGAGAGAAATTAATGCTGGCTTCTAGGGCTATGGCATGGCATGGGAAAGACCAAGGAGTGTAACAAAAGTAGGACTTGCACAACCTGCTCTGTAAGCCCTTGTCTGCTGCATCACTGGGGGATGTCTGCAGTCACAGGCATGGCCTGTCACAATGGCCTTGTCTGGCCAAGTCCCTGTGTCCCATCAATGAGAAACAGATACCAGGTCTTTAAGAGTTTGCAGTTACTGAACTTTTTGTGAAGTGGAGCCCATCCCACAAGGGCCTACCCTTCTTTCTTTCATTAGGGTGGCTGAACATTGTCTTATCTGTTGGATGGAGCAAGAATTTACCTCCCACAGTTAATGGCTTCAACTTTCCATTCCACTGGCACTGAAAAAAGCAATACTCAACTACAAGAAATTGAAGAACAAGGCTTTGGAAAAGCTGATAGAGCAACAGCAATGGACCAGATGCTCCAGCCTTATAAATTAGGAGAGGATTATGCATAGCCAGCTGTACCATATAAATGCCCAGCTTTATATGATGCCATGATCCTCAGTGTTTATCATATGGTCTAGCATCTGGCCAGTCCTGTTCATACCTCCCATATTTTTGCTCTAATCAGACATGGACTTGGGTTTTATTTACTTGCATGACTTGATCTCAGCTAAGAACCACTCTAGTGGCCCCAGGGTAAGATGCTGTTGTGAAATTACATTGGCTTTTGCCACAGATCCATCAGACATTGTCAAAGTATTCCAAACTGTAGGGAATAAACAGGCAAAGTTTTCCATGGAATTTCTAGGGATTTCAATGTTTGCTACAAGGATCAAAGGTACAAATTTGTCAAATCTGCCTGATAAGAAAAAAAAAGAAGACAGCAGAAGATAAAACCCAATTTCCTGAGAGTTAGTTTGCCACAAAGGACTCAGGACACAAAACAAGGTTGCTTCAGCAGAGAAGTGGAGGAAAACAAACTACAACAGTGTTCATCATGAGGAGAGTTACAGTCTCCTTTGCAATTTAATTCCCCAAATGATGAAATCTCTGGCTGTTTTACTGCAAGTTTTATGTGTTGAGTCTGCTGAAGACCCAGCTCAAGCAGACATTGCTGACACAATTTTGGCTTGAGATGGGAAAAAATGGGAAGCTCGAGAGCTGATGTTTACAAGGATCTCTTCTCTGGTCTTTTCTCTCTGGTGATCAGAAATAGGACTTGAGGAAACAGTATGAAGCTGTGCCAGGATAGTTTTAGTTTGGATACTGGAAAAAGGTTTTTCACCTAGAGGGTGGTGGAGCACTGGAACAGGCTCCCCAGGGAAGTAGTCACAGTACCAAGGCTGACAGAATTCAAGAAGCACCTGGAACAGGCTCTTAGACACATGATGTGACTTTTGGGGTTTTCCTGTTCATAGACAGGAGTTGGACTCAATGATCCTTGTGAATCACTTCCAACTCAGGTCATTCTATGACTCTAAGGAAAGTTCAAAGAGGAAATTCCTGGAAAAGCTCCCTCATCTGAGGCAAAAACTCAAGACCCACTTCAGTTTTGTAAATATTGTGCTCTTTTCTAAGGCAGTGGGGACCTGCTGCTGAGTTGCCTTAAAGACCTCAATACTGACAAAATGCAATATAATGGTATCACACTCTGAGGACTAGGCTCTTCAGAGATGTCCTTATTTTAAGCACAGGAACAGGATAACAATGAAGAGCCATTGCATTAATTGCTATACCTACCAAAAAAAAAAAACCCTGGAAAATTGTCATAAAATTCATTTATAATTCATTTATTTCAGGCAGTGTCATTCTGACATAGCTCTTTTTTGGGAGGGGGTTAAGAAATCATATAAATCACACCAATCTCCAAGTAACAGCCATAAGGTCTCATTTTTCATTTTGTAATAAGTGTTTTTTAGCATTGCTTGTTATGGGCACTGAGGTTGTTTAATAGCTGGAAAGTATATAATTGTTATAGGAATATGCTCTTATTTCTGGGCTAAATTCTCACTATAAATTCTTATATTGGGAAGAATAAAGTTCCTAAAAGATATCAGCAAAAAGAAAAACAATAGGGTTGTCTTTATTAAATCAAACTTCAACACTTTCAGAAGTTCTATGAAGTCACTAATCATGCCCTGAGCAGAATGAGAATCAGAGAGACAAACTTGGGGAAGAAACTGCTGGAAAAGGCTGATTTAAAATCTGTAGAATCTGAAGAAATAGAGTCTGCAGAGCAGCAGAGCAACTAGTACAAGGAAAGAAGATAAAGTATGAACAGATTGGGGCTGAGAAGTAAAGAGCCTTGAAGCATCAGAGCAGAAAGAAAGCTTACAGAACAGGAGCAAAGTGGTGTTGCCAGCAACACAGTACAGCTGCTGGAACAGGCAATAAGCAGTTGCTGTCTTGGATAAGGAATGCTGTATTTCTGTGGAACAAAACTATTTATACCATGTCTAAATTTCCTGGAGTAGGACAGGATTGGGAATTTTCCTTGACAGCTCATATCAATCTTTATCTAACACAGCCAGTCAGAACTCATATGCCAATCAGTAAACTCTGGGAAAGCAAGATGCTGCTTCTTTGAAAGCAGAATAATTCAATAACCCTTCCTGGAATGCATGGTCTTCCATGGTCTGAGGTAGGAGGTAAGAATGAGGACATTGTTCTACACAGCCTTCAGTCCAAAGAGGGATGCTCACATAACAGGTTGAGGCTGTTCCAATCACCTTCTGTGTCTAACTAGCAACACCTCCATGATTTCACAAACAGACTGACACATCAGCATTACATGGACCAAAAGACCATGAAACCAAAGAATCTTCCTTACCCTGTCTCAGGCCTCTTCCCTACTGCAAATGCTCCTGCTTTCTTTGTGCAAGTTTCACAAATGATGTCTCACAATACTTCATTTCCTCACTGTGTTACCAGGAAAGAAGAAAACAACAGAAACAATGCCCAGGAAACTTCTGCTGTGCAAATACAGAGGTCCAGACAGCTTACTGAGGTTTATTTGCAGCAACCTGGGTATTAACTCACCACTCTGTATCTCATTTTAGCAATCAAGATTAAATTCAATGTTTACAATCCAAATGCCACTGCTAGTATTTCTAATGAATTTCAAGACTCAACCGAGCTGAAGACAGAAATGTGATGAATTGCAGTCCCAAAAAGGGGATTCTTTACCTGGTGTGTAAAGATCAATCAACACACAGAGTCACAATATTTACTTTATGCCAGTTCTGTGCAGAAAAGGGTGCTAGGTGATAATCTGCAAAGCTGGCACACTGTTATTTCGATCAAACAGCAACAGGTTTTATACAGTACAAATAACAAAGAAACCATATATAATTGGTTATGTGATTTTACATCACATAAATCTTTGTATGCCTGCTCCATCCATGACCTAATTCACTATATTGTTACCTAATTCATTACACTAAGTTGGTCCTACATTTACATTTACTTTAAATGCTTCTCCTAGAGGTGTGGTTTTTAGTGTTACGTTATGTAGAGGACACCTCAATTTTTTTATCTTTGTCCAAATCTGTCTCTGGTTTATGTAAAGAAGATCTAACAAGGCAATATCTACAAAAGTTGACAGAATCTCATTATCTTTAGACACTACTCTTAATTACTCTGTCTTCTTTCTGATTATTTTAACTTCTGAGGTCATCCTGTCCTTTAGTCTTAAGGCACTTCCATTCCTGTTATCCTTCTTTCAGACCAGTTCATTATAAGGTTATTCAGCCTTAAAGTTAACTCCATGCTTACAACATCACAACCAGTGGGCCAAAAAAAGGGACAGGAAGATATTACATCCACATTATCCAGTTGGCAGCTTGTAAGCAGGCACAATGGAACACAGAAACTAGCTGCTTGTGTTAATGAACACACTATATCAATAGTAATATTTCTTAAGCTGAAATGGGGTTTGAGATACCTATCAAGACCTTCTGCAGATTATATCCCTACTAACCTTAAAGTATTTCAGTTTTCTGGAGAACAGTAGGTACAAGCTCACAGACAAAAGGTCAGCCAGTCTAGTGAGTGTCAGACCTGGGACATCCTCAGAACAAGGAGAGCACAGAGTTCTCCAGAGCTATTTACAGTTTCTTAATGGCCAAGTAGTAGAAAAGAGTAAGACATTCACTCCTTCCTCTTGGACATCTTGCTTCAGCTATGATTACTCAGGGAGCTGCATACTTAACCCTCACAAGCAATTTAATCATGTGTTGAGAGTAGCTTCTAGGTAAGGACTGAGCAGGTACTAGTCAGTGGTACTGGACATAACGGATGTGGAAAACCATAAGTCTGGGGTGGTATCACAGCTATTGCAAAGAGGCTGTGAAGCACAAGTAGGGACAGACTGTTTGCTTGCTAAAAGCTGTGCCAAAATCTGAATCAGGGCTCACAAGCCAATGACTAACTTCATGTTGTGACACAGGCCATCTGCATTGACTGGCTTAGAGGCAGCACCTTAGACATGGGCTGCATAAAAATCATCAGATGTGAGTGTTTCACTGCCATAGGAAAATCAGAATTGCTTGGTAAAAAAAAAAAATCTCAATTTCAAAAATACAAGGGAAAAACCCAGTCAAACTGCAGTCATAGGCATAATTTCTTTGTAATTGCTAAGTTTATATAGCTTGGCACAAGCCGTCTCTGGAACAGTAAGTTTCAGAACTGAGGCTTCAATGACTGCTTGCAGTCCCTTTATTTGTTTAAAGAAAATAATTTTTAAAAAAAGAGAATAAAACAAATTCAAGTAGCTTTTTTTGGTGTGAGTGTGTTCCTCAAAAAGATATGCTTTTATTTTCTTGGAAGAGGTGTATTTCTACTCAGTGCACACAGCTATTTCTCCACAGATGGGAAAAACAAAAAAAGCAAAAGAACAACAGCAAAATCCCAAATTCCAAGGCAACATTTTCTAAGTCAATCAGGGAACTATAAGAATAGCCTGGCTGAACTATATATGGAGTTACACTGACATACTGTGGCAAGGCAGTAGTAATGCAATGCCTTAATCCCTCCTGCGGCCATAAACTATCCTGCTACTCTCCTCTGATAGAGGAGCAGAAAGAAGTCTGGGGTCCTCAGCCCCAGACTGAAGACAAGGAACCTAAGAAAATTTATAAGCAAGACCTCATCAGTGGAGCTTTCCAATGTTTCTTACCATAGTAACTGGAACAACTGAGTTGTTTCCACATCGTAACACAGTGAAAAGTCTCATGTAGTTAAGGAGAGGCAGAGCAGATTGCCTCAGTGTCTTTGAACCCAGAGCTGAAAACCCTAGAACCTGCCCAACTGCTGCTGGGCATTTGGAGGCCTCCAACCTCTGAACTTTCAGACAGCCAGAAGGCTCTTTATTTTCTAAAAAGTTCTCCCTAAATGACTTAGTTGAATAATCTTTCCCATATCATTGATGATTTGGGAAAAAACTTGAGGCACAAGCTGTGCTGAGACACACGCTTTCGGAGAGCACACAGACAAAATAATTGCCAGAATTGTGGCAATGAATAAGGTGTCTGGACTGAAAGTCCCCTTGGCCATGGTGACAGGCAGTCAGGGAAGACTTCCTCAGCCTGCAGAGCTCCAAATCATGGTTTTAACAATTTCAGGCATTTCAGAAAAGGCAGTTAGAAAAGACATTGTGAGCATGGTCACTGTGTGACTCTCTTTCCTAATGTAATTTGGTCACTGGGTGGAACCCCTCCTTTGTATTCCCAGCAAATGCCCTAGGCCAATAATAAGAAGATATTCTAATGACTTCTGGTACTAATTTTGACTCTGACCTGGACTTAGAAAGCATTTCAATCCATGGAGACACAAGAATCAGACTTAGTGCCAGAGAGCTATAATTCATCCTAAGCAAAGGATACTTGTGGTAGGGGGATAAAGGGTGATGTGAGCTAAGGTCAACCAACCACACTTCTGCCACACCATCAACTTCACAAACTGGAAGACTTCTGCAGAGTCAACTTGGTTGACTTTTTCTCTGGGCTATGAGAAAAGTTTGAAACATGGAATGCCTTTGCATGACCACGAAGACCACAGTCATTTAAACAGCAAGCCAGCTAGCAGACCTTGTATTTCCTAGGTAAGAGGAAACATTCCCATGAAAAGCACAGTATTCATAAATTATTGACTTCAATGAGAGTTATTAATCTAAACACCCCTAGTTTCAAAGTGCCTTTAAACCTTCAATCTTTGCAGTATCCATCTGCAAAAAAAACCTACCCAAACCTTATCTTTGCAGTATCCATAGGAAATAGGGAAGGGCTTTAATCTAGTCTATAAAGATATATTCAGAGGTGTTTGCAAAGATATGCAGGCACAAAATCAGTTTTCAACTAAGTAACTTGCTAAGATTACACAGAAAGGTTATGGACAGTGCAGGGAACTGGACCTTGTTTTCCCTGCTCTGAGGATCTTAAATAAGAGATTGCTGTCAACTACCTATCATTCAGAAAACATTATCACAGTAATACATGAATGTCAAGTGTGAACATGCCTGCCTTTGCAATAATGATAATGACAGACTTAATATCAATAGGCTTAGCTGTTATATGTCAGCCTGAATCATAAGTGCTAAGGTATTTTAAGGGGAAATACCCATCCTGGCATGCTGCATTTCAAAAGACACGAGAAGTCACAGAACAACTAGCTCAGCAGCAGAAATGACACTCCCTTCTCTGAGTCTACCCTGAATGACTAAAAACACATCTCTTTCTTTGCTGCTTGGAGGAAAACACTGAACAATCAGCAAAATATTTTCACTGGCCAAAAAAAGCAGACTTCAACGAAAATTTCCACTCATTTGCTTCTCAGGTCAACAAAAATGTGGATTCTTAATTTACAGCTTGAGATGTTTTAACCACTATGTCCTGACTTTATAACCTCTGTTGTAATTAAGAATAGATTCCTACCAATGGCACTGTTATATACACAGTAAATGAGCTGCATGAAGCAGCAGCAGTTTTCACTTTGCTGAACTTTATGTTGAAGTGAATTTAGTTTTGTTATTCACTGTTACTTCACACAGTACTTGGTTCCTCAGGCACAGAGGAGCATACAGCTACAGAAGACCTGTAACTACTTCTGTAAGAAATCTGCAGTCTACAGAAAGGAGCAAGCAGTACCTCTGCCTTCAGAGAAAATGTTTTATGGAAGTGAACTACATGTGATATTATTACCTATAGTAAAAGGAATCATTTTTCTATGGCTGCTGGCACCTGATAAAGCTGTTTCACATCCCTACTGCTTCCTTATGCATAATGCTCTTTTCTGTCTTGACATAAATGTGGGTTGTCAGAAGAAATACAGATAGAAATACCTAATGGCTTGCAGTTTATGCACTATAAAAATAAAAAAGCATTACCTGTAAAACACTCAAAATACACCTGAGGCGATAGTGTTTAAATCAGTCTTTCTTTAATATACTTACAGCTTCCTTGGCCAGAGACAAAAGAGCTGAAAAGGCTATTTCACAGCCCACTGATTCTGGTGCTTACATAGTACTGTGCTTCCTTGCACTACTAATTATTTAGGTACTTTGTGTTACTGCAGACACTAGAGAAAGCCACCTCAGCCAACATACAGCTCCCTGGTCACCACAGCTCTGTTTCACCCTCCTGCTCTCTACGCATTGCTGCCCACACCCTGGAGTAGTGCACTGAACCACAGTGTGAGTGGGCTACTCCTGACTGCAGGGAGCCCAGCAGTGACAGGGACAGCCCCACCTGGCACAGGCCACAGCACCAGTAGCCTGATTTTGGTGACACTCATCTTTACCTCCTAAGCAGACATATAGCAATCAGCAGTGCAGAAGCCCCTCAGGCTGTGCTAAATGCTGTACCTGTAGGGGAACAGCAGCATCCCTCCTGCCTGCAAACAGCAGGGGTGAGATGAAGGCTCTGCACGGCTGCCATTCCCTTTCCACAGCTTGCTGCAGGGAAACCTTCAGGCTCCATCCAGGCTCTCCAGTATGCCAGGGAAGGTAAGGGCAGGGGAAGAAGGCAGCAGCTGGGGAGTACCAACAAGCCAGATTATAACAAGATTTGCAAGAAACAAAAATTCTGGCATGGGACTATGGCAACAAGAAGAGAAGTGAGACTTTTTCCAGCAAGTTGGCTATTTCACCCGGGATTGTGCACTGTGCTAGGCACAATGCCTACAAGTTGAATATGAATTGTCGTTCTAAATGCTTCAATGTTGCAATGTGTAGATCCTATTTGTCTCCCTACCCCATAGAACCCTGGCAAAAGTGCAAAGATATTTTTTTTTTTTTAGATAAAGGCTTATACTAGCCTTGTGCTGACTAGCAACCCTCTGAAGAAAGCAGACAGGAGGAGGCTAAGTGTCTCTAGAGGGAAAAACCCACGCCAACACCACTCTAAAGCAGACCACATAAAAGCACCTTGCCATCTGCAGTGCGGACACAGGGAGGTGTTAGCTTGAAAATACATCACTTGTATGCTTGAAAACGAGAATCTGCTTTGAAAACTCTAAGAGCATTGGAAATCTGGCCATTAGATCCAGCAGCCACTCTCTCTCCCACAAAGCTTAAGGCAGAAAACCTCTCTTTCCTCTTGAACTTCTGCATCTCGTCGGCAGGGGGAGCGCGGTGGACATCCTGCTGCCTGGCCGACTGCAAGCCTTGGGCAGCGGCTGTCCTCTGGTTTCTGAACACTCACACCTTGTCCATGAGAGGAGGTTTCAGTTGGTGGCCTGTGTATTTTAAACCTGTCAAGTTTCTCTATATAGATAAGTCTACACTCTGACTTTTTTTTTGGGGGGCTGCATCAAGAGAAGCGTGTCCAGCAGATCCAGAGAGGTGATTCTGCCACTTTACTCTGCTCTGCTGACACCTCATCTGGAATACTGGGTCCAGTTCTGGAGCCCTCAATACAGAAAGGACATGGAGCTGATGGAGCAGGTCCAGAGGAGGGCCAGGAGAATGATCAGGGGGCTGGAACACCTCTCCTACAAGGACAGGCTGAGGGAGCTGGGATTGTTCACCCTGGAGAGCCTTTCGGGGGGACCTACGATTGACCTTCCAGTACCTAAAAGGAGCTTAGAAGAAGGCTGGAGAGGGCCTGTTTGCAAAGGCCTGGAGTGAAAGGACAAGGGGCAATGGTTTTAAATTGGAGAGGAGTAGATTTAGACTGGATATTAGAAAGAAGTTCCTCACCACAAGGGTGGTGGAACACTGGCACAGGTTGCCCAGGGAGGTGGCTGGGGCCCCATCCCTGGAGGCATTCAAGG
>VWZO01010286.1:42163-118465 GCA_013396975.1 Bucco capensis
CTGATGTAGTTGGGGATGTCCCTGTCCACTGCAGGGGGGTTGGTTTAGATGACCTCCAGAGGTCTCTTCCAACCCAAACCATTCTATGATTCTATCTCAGATACCTCAGATATAGGTCCAGATGCCACCATGGGATAGAATAGCCCTAGTCACATTGAGTGCATAACTCTGGTCATTCAGTGTTGAGTAAGCCACTGCACTGAAGATTTACACCTGTGATATCCTGGTCCATGTTCCTGTTCCCTGTGTACTTTGTACTCCTGTCCCACTGCAGCTGCAGTGCCACCCAGCCTCACAAACTGCCTGTTCTCATGACTCTGGATTGGGAAATCATTCCCCTTCTGTGCACAAACTATCCCTTCTGTGTATGGAGATCTTTGCTTACTTGAAGCAGCCATGGTAGGCCAGTGTAGAAGCCAGGACACTAGACTTAAAAGGTTAATGATCTATCCATTATGCTAAACCCTACGCAGCAGCACTAATTCTTCCTATTCAATCATCCTTTTCCCAAGAGCTCAGGACAATACAAGAGACATGGAAGGCTAGCTGATTTATTGCTTTCATGCAAAAGGTCAGACTAAGCAAGACTAGCCACTGGATTCTGTTGCCCTATAAAACTTAGTATGTGACAAGCCACTGGTTAACTTGTCTTCAAAATACCCTTTGACATAGAGAAGTTACTATAAAAATAACACTTGGAGACTTTCAGTAGCTTGTACTTCACTCACTTGTTTTTTCCCTAAGGCAAACGAGAACATAAGTTTTATAACCTTCCAGCATCATATATTCACTCTGAAATGAAAGCTAAGACTTCCTGATCTATCATATCAGCTACCCATAGATCACATCTTCGTGATGAGGGGAACTGATGAAAGTTATCACAGAAGATAACTCTACAGCAAGACTGTGGCCAAGATTTTGGTTATTGAGTCAGAATATGCAGTGTGAACCGAAATAAGTAGTAAACAGTTATTCTTTTGAAATAAACAGGCATACCTCTCACTTTTCAGTTCAAAATTAGTGTTTAGGATTATTGAGAACACACATCAGAATGCACACATGGGTACGAAAATGTGCTTGTATACGGTACATTTGTCCGTTTATACAAAAACATACATGCATGTAATGTAGATATGTATTGATTACATATATGAGCATATATATTCTCTGCAAGCTGAGAGACACAAAAGGCCCTAAGCCACCACTTCTGAGCTATTCTCTGTAGGGAAGTTACCTTCTGACAGCAAGATAAATGAAGTGGCAGCTGTGTTCATTCTCTAGCGCTCATGCTTGTTTAGTACCCTGATTAATGATGAGTGCTTTACTTAGTCTAATTTATCTCATGCAAGCCTTTATATGCTGTTCAGAACCCAATGTAAACTTTATGTGCAGATGCACCCACACAATAAAATGATTCCATATTGAAAATTACTTTAGTTTAATTTCAAAGTGAGTCCCTAAGGACCTCATTGCCACGGATGCAGTTCCTCAGTCTGCCTTGACTTTCAGTTCAAGGGTTTGTTGGCCACCCACAAGAGTTACAACATCACAGTAAAAAGGCACAGTAGAGATTGGGAGAAAATGGTGACATCCAGTTGCTATTTAAGTAATTTTTTTTAGTTCATTTTGACATTTCAAAAAGAGAGGGAAAGAAGTAAGGGTACCAATAGAGAAAATAAGTTGTATGCTAGAAGCTCATTCTGAGAAGATGTATCTATCTAGAGTAAGATAACAAGCTCTAACCTTTATTCCAAGACTCCTTTAGACTGAGAAACTGATTTCATCCCAGATAAAAGTACATGTGGAGGAAACATCATGGCATGAACCTTCTAAAGAAAAAGCAAATGATGATGTCCTGCTGTGACCTTATAAAAGATTTTAAACGTTTCACTTTCAGCTGAATAAATATTTTATAGGATGAAAGTAATGGTTAAAAAGGCATAATGGGAGATCATCAGGAGGAGTTTCAACGCCTCTTCATGGACTGGTTTATTGCAAACCTTTACACTGAGAAAGTGCCATGTGAGTGAACTCCACATGAACTGAGCACCAAACAGCTGCAGAAGCTTAGAAATAGCCTGTGGTGGCAGTGGGTAATAGGAAAAAAACACTTTGTTATAAAGTCAAATGTACATCATTAGGCAGATGTGAAGTCAAAAACATTTACTGGCTTCCAGCAAGTCCTGCAGAAATCAGGAATAACTCTCAAAATGCCATGTAAGCTCTTAAGAGAAGGAGGTTTATTAGTCACAAACCAAAGAATTCTCGATGTGGAAAGGCAAAAATGAAAAACAAATGAAAGACTATTTCTTCATATCGTAACAGCAAAGAAGAGAACCCAACTTACACCACAAATCCATTCTCTACATTTAGGTAACTCCTGCTTTTCAGTGAGGTGAATGTTCTCATCTCTTTGGCAGGACACTGCTGAGGCCTGTAAAGGGCTTGTACATACTCATCAGTTGGCTAACTGGACATTAATTTTGAGGCTAATCTTACTCAGAGTTGCAACTTCAGCTGTGTATTTCCTCTTTGCTTAGTATTTCATTTGAAATGTAAGCTGATGCCTTGAGAATAGAGCTTCCCTAAATAACACTGCTCTAGGGCAATGAATACAGATAGTCTTCTATTCATTTTTTTCAATTAGAATTGGTATAATAAATGAACACAAATAATACTTATCTTTGAACTCCCTGGGATTTTTGCAGCAAACATAAATTTAGCATTTCTTTTTCTAAAGCTGAGATGCATTCATGTGTTTTATATGGCATTGATGTTGATAAATATAATGCAGAAGTTGCAGTTTCCTGCAGAGGGTGAATTTCTGACATTCTAAAAATCAGATTTAACAGAATTTACAATGACTCAGGTATTCATGCTATCAAGCATTTGTGTGGTCAAATCAATTTTTTACTATTGCATGGAAATCCTGTACCCATAATGCTTGTTTCCTTCAGCAGTTAACAGTGTGAGCTACAGCCATTGCTTTCAAAATTATGCCTTTATGGCTTCTTCATAGACTATTCTTTTTATTCAATTTCCTACAGCAACAAAATACTTGTAAAAACTTGAGTTCAAGGGTTAACAGTCTGATACTGGAGTTAAGAGAAGATTAAAATCAATAGAAACTTTACTGTCAAGCTATTTCTGATTTCACCAGATGAAAGACAGCAAATCACCTCCTTAAACTGGATCCAAAGCATTACCAGAATGCTGGAGGCAAAGCCTTATTGCAGTTGGGATCAATGGATCAGTGTATATTCAGGAAAACAAGACAGAAAGAAGGCATCCTGACTTGTACAGGATGACAAGATGTTTGAAGCTGTCCGGTTCTATCCCTGCCTTTGCTGACAGACGATGCCCAAGCAGATGTTTCTTACTCAAGACTGTTGGCAATGTATGCTCAGGAGGAGCCCAGGCAACAATGCCTGCTCAAATCATGCCAAAGCTGGGAGGCTGAACCATGCTGAGGCAGGAGATTTGATTGCATGAGTTAGTGGTGGACTTAGTAGTGTTACATTAACAGTTGGACTCAATGATGTCCAACCTAAATAATGCTATGATTTAACTCTTTCAGCCAACATTTCTGCTTCCACACTGAGTTCAATTAAATATGGACATGGTGGCAATAACCATCTTTACCACTTAATCCTGGAAGGACTGTATCCACATCAGACATGGGGGACTTAAATTCTTTTACGCAGGAAAGAATGCAAACCACTGCATCTCCTCTGTCAAATTGCATCCAGCTACCCTTTAATGCCAACCACCATATTTCAGGTGTGCACCACAGCTCAAAGCAGCTGATAGGAAGTACCAGGTCATATCAGCTGTGCATGCTCCTGCTCCACCTGGAAGCACTTTTCCCCACCATTAAGACAAAACCCTGCCCTCAGGCATCTCTCCTTTAACAAAATTTTGCTACAGTGACATCGTTTCCTTTCACACACTTGCCATCTCTTTCAGGAGTCCAATAAAAGGGAAGCCATTCATTATTTATATGGAACAAAGCCTTCTCCATTCATCTAAATAACTGTTTCAACTGGTTCTTATGATTTATTAAAGAATTTCAGTATCACTTGTTTTCTTTGTTATATTATCATAGCATATCATTATCACTTTGCATGGGATGGTTTCCACTCTGTTCCCAAGGGGATGTAACAGAGCAATATAACATCCACACTGATTATATTGTGGCTTCTTTATTCATGGTTTCTTGAGTATGCCCATATTTTTGGACATGTGATTCCTAGATGGCAGTGCTGCCTAGGCTAACCAGGCCAAGTTAGGCCATGGTCCCCAGAACAAGCACTCTTTATGTACAATTCTGGACATGCCATGTCTACTTGTGTGATGGCCATTCAGTCTACATGCCTGCAGTGAACTCTGCTCTGTGTGTACTGGCTCCAGTCTTACTGCAAATGTGATGAAGACCCTGAAAGTGTAATTTATCCAGATTCAGGCTTCTCCAATTTTTAAGACATGGCTGATTATGGGCATCTATGTTAATATTATGTGTGGCTTTCTAGCTGCCTGAGCAAGGGCATTAATCACAGCAAGATCTTCCAAAGTGAATTGGAGGCTTCCATTTTAGGGAAATACATAAAAATAGATGGTTTGGTCAAAAGGTGAACTCTTGAACAGGTAACTGACAATCAAGCTTCTTAAAGCTTAGGCATGTTAGCCATCCAAATGTGGTAGCATCTCAAACTACCAGCCTTTAAAAACCTGCAGCTGCTTACAAATCATTTATGAACATAGAGTAAGCCCACAAATATAGATACCTGACCTAAACCCAAGCTGAAATTACAGAATCACAGACTCATTTAGGTTGGGAGAGACCTCTAAAGTCATCAAGTCCAATCATCTGCGTAACACCACCATGCCCATTAAACCATGTCCCTAAGTACCACATATATACTGTTTTTAAACACCAAATGATTGCATCATTCTTGTACTTCTCAGGCCAGGAATTATACCTATAGCAGCAGGGGACATAGCTGAGACACCTGCCTGCAGTTTCTAGGCCAGGTGCCATAATATGAAGAGCAAGTTGTACTCTGAAGACCCAGGAAATTCCCTCTTGTTTCAGATGTTTCCTAGACTCACTGCTGTTCTATGAGGCTGTATCTTAAGGTTATAAATATTTCTGATAAACAAGATGCCTAATTTGCAGGACAGACACGGTTTTTAGTGTACCATGATCCTGGTTTTCTGAAGGTTCATGAGAGACCTCCTGGGAGTCATGCTAGATCCTTGCTAGTTTGCACAGGAGGATTTATCTTGCTATGTCTCACCATACAGCTTAATTATCTAATAAATTAATAAAGAGAAGGGGATAAAAGAAATAAAATGACTTGACACCAGCTCAGTGAAACCTATCAATACAGATGACTTACTGAATCATTATTTTCCTCTACTAACCCTCCCTAAGAGACAGCAGAGTGATATACAGTCCATGGCAAATCCATTCAGGCTGCTCTTGATCCCGTTTAATCCTTGGATGCAACCTTCTGATATTCTGGGGGTTGTTTTCTGACAACAGAATAAATTAAGCTTCTTCAGGAAGGATGTCAGTTGTTTTCTTTTTTGAGGAGGCATTAACTGCTTTCCACCAGCAGAGGATCTTAACTCAGAGGCACACTTCATATAGCACACTGTTGAGCTCAAACATTTCTCAGAGCTCTTTGTGCTTCAGTGAGTGTCCTGGGTCACACTCAGATGGGGATAATGCTGTTATGATTATTACTTCTCTGTCTAGGTTAGACTTTTGCATCTCTGTGAAGTCACACTGGATTTGGTTTTATGAAACAGGAGGTGTGCTCTTGGCTTTGGTCAGTGCTTGGACTTGGTATACGGACTATGCAAATCAGGATTTGTAAATATACAATTCAAAATAGCTCTGCAGATGTCACCTTGGAGGGTGGAAGAATGATTTTCACTTCCCTTATTGCAAAGGTTTAACTTTACAGGTTTTAGTAGTATCAGTAGATGGAGTCAACTCAAGACCACATGCCATATCCTTCTGCATATAACACCAGATGTAATACAATGGTGAATCATAATTTGTGTCCTTAGTTGATTTAGAGACAGGGAACAACTCTGGTAAAGGTATTAACAAACATGGTCACTGCAAGGCTTACCATGCTTTCCTGCTCTGTTAGTCCTTAAAATAAGCAGTTTATTTTTATAGGAATTCTTGACAGCATGGTAGTCTAATGTAAACTTGCTAGGAGAAGACTACTTACTTTGGAATTTCCTTGTTGATAAGTTTCAGAGCAGAGTCTGTGTATAGCTATTGCTGCAGTGACTTGCAACAGTTAAGAGAGTCAACTGAAGGACACTTGCTTCAACTCAGCCATGACATGGGGAGATGAGAGTTAGCTGCAGGTGGGACAGATAGTGCACAGAGAGTACTACCCCACTCTAGCTGCTGTGGAAAGGGACAGGAGTGGACAAGGAGATATTATCTCCATTTCCACCCTTTTCACTAAAGGGAACCTACACTCAAAGTATCCACAGACATACAAGGATGAGAGGAAATGGCTTCAAGTTGCACCAGGGGAGGTTTTGATTAGATATAAGGAGAAATTTCTTCACTAAAAGGGTTGGTAAATCTTGGCCCAGGCTGCCCAGGGCAGTGGTGGAGTCACCATCCCTGGAGGTGTTTAAGAAACATATAGATGCTTTATTTAGGGACATGGTTTAGTGGTATGTTAGTGATAGGTATAGTTGGACTTGATGATCTTAGAGGTCTCTTCCAACCTTAATGATTCTGTGACATGCTGGAGCCTGGATACCAGAACTTTTTCCTTCCTTGATTTTGTATTTTTTAGCAACAGTTTTTAAGAGGTATGAGGCAAAGCATTTGCAGAAAACCAGAGTTTAATCATCTCCAGGGTTTAGACTATGTACTCATTTCCTTCACCTGAGCTTGTGCTTCATGGAGTGCTCTGTAAAGGTGTGTTTCTAATTACAGCTATCAGAATGATTTTTGATTGACACTGATTTGTTTTATTTATGAGCTTAAGATTACTTGTTTTGTTCAGTCAAGCAATGTACAAAGAGCAAAGGAAGCTGCAACAAGCAATTTTTAATGTGTTTCAGTTCACTGTGAACAACAGCAAGATTTTCTGAGATGTTCCTTTTCCCAAAGTTCTGGAGAAAAACACTGTTTAAATGAGATCTGTTGATCCATGTGTTGAACCCAAGTTCTTGGTGAAATGCAAACACCTGATCCTTTTCTTTCATCCTGAGACTGAAAATAACTGTGCTCTTTTGCATACCTTGGAAATCAAGAACTTTTATATAATCCTTTAACAGTTAATGACAAAAATATCTTAGGAAACAAGATAATAAATAAGCTCTTTCACAAGAGGTACTTTATGGGAGAAAATGAATAACTGTTGTTGTCTTGAAACTAGTAGCACCTACTAGCTCTGCCTGGAGGAACATGAGTCATTTACCAAAACTCTCTTCTCTAACAACTCAGAACAATTTTATTTTGCCCTCCTAAGTTCTCTCTGAGAACGTTAACAGATTCACATATCAGGGAAGGACAAAATGCTATTTAACTTATTGTTGCCTAAACATGTTTTTCTTTTCTTTTCAAAACGTGTCTGAATTTCGTAATCAGAAAGGAAGAATCACAAATGAATGAGTTCTGTTTGTATTCTCCTCTGAATACTTTCTTGTTACAGTTTTTTTTAAATAACAGCATGGAGGGTGCCAAAGCTAGCAGTCAGGCAGTCTTCCCATTGATGTGGACAGCCTGCACTTATTTCCCATCTATCTTTGACTGAGCTGAGCAGCAAGACCAATGCCTCTTGATTGCACCAGTAAAACCTGGCAGCCTGTGCCTGATTTTTATCCCCCTCGGCAGAAAAAAGCTTCAACAGGACAGAATGGATGAGAACACAAAGGAGCTTGCAAAAGGCATAAAACTGTACATTATCAGAACAAAAGCATCCTAGTCCAACCCTAAATCAATTGGTTAAACAAAAAAACCCCTCTTACTTACAACTGCAAGGTGGCTGGCATTCAGGATACACAAGGCACACAGGTCTGTTCCTGTAGTGAACACAGTATCTGTCTCAGTTCTACATCTGGATTTCAAAATCTAAGTCTGATAATATCTTTTAATATTTTCAAGCACGTTTTAAATTCCACTGAAGAACACTAAGCTGCTACTGTCCTATTGAATTAATGCAAAGGCAAACATTTCCTGAAATGTTTTCTGAGAAACACTCTAAGTTTGTCTTTTCCATGTGTAATTTAAAAATTGGCCAGGACAGACTCCCTGCATGTTTAATTACAAGCATGTAAATATTTGCATAGGAAGATCAGTTTTGCAAAGCTGTATTGGATCGTGGCCACATCTCTGAACTTTCCAGTTCTCTCCTAACATTCACATTGTTCTATATGAATACATGCAGCAATACCTGATGCTATCTGCATTGAAATGAGTATTTATTTACCCTCCTCAGCTAAACTATTTAGACAGTAGAGTGTAGGCTGCCATTTTCTGAAGCAATTACTCTGTTGGTGAGAGTAAAAGTATTGGAAAATCTTTTCCCTTCCCCGATAGCAGGCACAGATTTAAGGGACATGCGTCAGCAGCCTGATATTCTAAACTACAATCAAATTCTGTTTTATCCAAACAGGGTTTTTTTAAATTGCTTGCAGACAACAAATATGATCTGCAGTAATATCTATGCAGTCCACCTAGCTTCCTTTTCACCCATTAGCACACCAAATAACAGTCATCACACAAGTGTAGTAAAAATATCACCTTCATCTGGCCAATTTCCAATGAAAGCCAAGAGCAACACAGACTAAGAAAGGAGCACAGGACTATAGATAGTGCTGAAGTCAAAAGCTGTGTGTATTCATGTGTACATGCATGCACATGCAGTGTTGCATAAAAAAGATTTCCTAGAAACGTGAACAGTACTCAGAATGAGAGGGAGATTGAATCACAGAATGACCCAGGTTGGCAAGGACCAGGCTGCCCAGGGCCACATCCAGCCTGGCCTTGAGCACTGCCAGGGATGGGGTATCCATAACCTCTTTTGGCAGCCTGTTCCAGTGCCTAACCACCCTCTGGGTGAAGAACTTCCTCCTAATCTCCAGTCTAAATTTCCCCTCAGCTTGAAACCATTCCCCCTTGTCATACTGCGATTAGACTAGCTGAAAAGTCTCTCCCCTTCTATCTTTTAATCCCCCTTTAGATACTGAAAGGCTGCTGTAAGATCCCCTTGAAGTCTTCTCTTTTCCAGGTTGAACAACCCCAACTCCTTCAGCCTATCCTCATAAGGGAGGTGCTCTAGAGCTCTGATCATCTTTGTGGCCTCCTCTGGACTCACTCCAACAGGTCCACATCTTTTTTTATGCTGAGGAGCCCAGAACTGGATGCAGTACTCCAGGTGGGGCCTCACAAAGGCAGACAAAAGCACAACTATGACTTGATTTCAAATGCATCTCTTATGATCAGGAAAGGAAAAGAAAAAGAAGGAGCCTTGCATACCCAAACTAACAGACTGATACATTGGAGCTGGTTAACATCACCAACCCTGTCAAATGCAGCACCTCCTCCCTTCTGCTGGGCTTCTGGGGCTAAGGAGGTCAGTTGAAGAAGCAAAGAAACACCTCAAGTCTGTCTGCAATTTTCTTGGAGAAGCAAGCTTCTCCTTAACACCTGTCACACAGCATCTGATCAGGAAAGATTATCACCTCTTTCCCACACTTGTCTGACAAAGGCGGGAGCTAATCCTGACACCATCAGCTGTTGAGGAGTATGAATCAACATATCTTGGATTGGATTTCTTTTGGCAAAATTAACTGGTACATAATCCTAAACAGATTTCTGACTTTTCCCATTGCATAAATAACTTCACCTCTTGAAAAAATTAAGAAAAAAAATCACTCAACCAACTCAGTGTTTTAGCCACTTCAGATAGCAGCTAAATTCTACTGTTAACCACTCTCTTCTACAAGCCACCTGAAGTAGATCTACAGAAGTTAAGGGCTAATCCAAATTTGCTGTGATATAAATGAGAGAAGCTTTGTCCTACTGAACATAGATTCTTCTGTCATTAATTTCTTACATGTATCCTTTCTTTAGAAAAAATAGAGAAGGAAAAGACTGAATTACAATGGAAACAAAGCTCCACTGCCACAGGTGTTAAAGGTAACCAGAGCACATGGGCAGTGCCAAACTCCAGCCAGAAACAAAGATACACAAATTGTATCTTTTTCCTTCAGGAAATAAATAAAATGAAAAAGGAGGCACTGAAATTGAGGGGCTAGTTTCACTCTTTGTAGCACTGAGAAACTTTAAACACTTGTGACAAGGTTTCCAGTCTAGAAGCCAGGCTGAAGTCTTCCTCAGGCTTTAAGCCAAGTCAGTTGGGACATTTCCAAGGGAATAAAACAACACCAAAATGCCTCCTCTGTGCACCTCTGCTTAAAATGCCAACAATGTTTATCCACAAGAGTTCAAGAATTTTCAACTGAATGTAGAAAAAATTCCAACTAGAAAATGCAGTGTGATCTTTCACCAAAGTACCTTTTTAATACCCATGCTGACCATCACTTCAAAGCAGATTGATATCCAGCAGTCCAGGTATCAGCTCTTGCTTGTAGAAAAGCTTGAGTGAAATGGCAGGGAGGTAATGGGTGATGAAAGGACTGAGAAACTGAAAACTGGCAAGTGGGTGCCAGGATGGGGAGCTGAAATGGAAGGGAGTGAAACAACTAAGGGGACAGTGAATAGGTCACTTGGCAGGAAAGGAGCTGACAAGAGTCCATCTAAGGGAAGGAGAAGAGCTCATGCTACAGCAATTTTATCTTCTGGAGCCTCCTCAAATATTCGGTCTACAGCACTTCATGAGCACATTATGCTCCCTTCCAGGCTCCCTCACCCCCTGCTTTCACTGACAGTTGCACTGAGCAGCTCCACACAGTCTTAGGGAGAGCTCTGTTTACAATAGAAACGTGTTCTTTCTCACAATCCCAGCATGGCTGAGGTGGGGACACTCCTCTGCAGCCCTCTAATCCAACCAGAGCCAGGTAGAGCAGGGTGCTCAGCTCTGCAACCAGCTGGATTTTGAGTATCTCCGAGGATGGAGACTCCATAGCCTCTTGCAGTGTTCAAACACACTATTTAAATTTATAGAATTACAAAATCATAGAATGGCTTGGGTTGGAGGGGACTTTGAAGATCATCTAGTTCCAACCCCTCTATCATAGGCAGGGACACCTCCCACTAGACCAGATTGCTCAAAGCCCTATCCAGCCTGGCCTTGTTTCAGACACACAATTCAATACTTTAAAAAGGATCTCATTCCTGAATGGAGATTTAAAAATAGAATATAAAATAAAATAAAATAAAGCAACTAGGAAAGACCAATGACTAACAGGTACCATATTTAACCAATGCTCATGCCGTGTTTAAAGAATGCAAGCAAGGAATGCATTGTTATGTGGGATAAATAGGTTTTCTTCAAGGCAAAATTCCTAGTAAAACTAATCTCTGAACTATTGAAATGGTAACTGGATAGTATTTAACGCGAAGTAACGGGAAAAAATCTGACATCTGAACCCCAGAGATACAGCACGCTGGCCCTCAGCTTCCTCAGCAATAAAAGCCGTATACAAATGTCCCACTCACTTCTCATGGTGGCTTCGAGGGTAGAGTTACTAATCAGTTGAAGGCACCGAGGGGTACATCAGAAGACATCCCTCGACTTGGGGGCGGGGGCAGCACCCCACACCCAGGCGGGACCCGCCGGGAGCCGTAATTCCCCGGGGGAGCACCACTGCACCGCACGGCGCAGCACTGCCTGCCCGGCTCCTCCTCCTCCTCCTCTTCCTCCTGACCTGCCCTCCGCGTCCCGCCCGCCGCCGCTCGGCTCCTTCCACCTGCGCGGCGGCGGCGGCGGCGGGGTTCGCTGGCCCGGGAGATGTGAGCCCCGATGGACGCCAGCCCGCCGCGGCGGGGGGCGGCTTGGCTGCTGGTGCTGCCGCTGCTCTTACTGTCGTCCTCCGCGGCGCGCACAGGTAGGTACGGTACGGTACGGTAGGTGGCGGCGGCGCTACCCCCCTGCCGGTCCCACGAGGGATCCCCATAGCCCGCGCCGTGGATGGCCCCGTACCATCGTTCCCCCGAGCAGGCAGAGCTGTCCTGGCCCCGTGTGCTCATCCCCACCCCATTGCGTGCTTTGCTCCCTTTCCCGTAGGCGGTCCAGGAGGCAGCTACCGCTGCCGGTCGGTCCGGGGCTGGGATGCTGTGTGTCGTCGGTGTCAGAGAGCAGTGCCTTGGTTCAGAGTCCGTGTTGGTCGCGGCCTCCGGTAGTTAAACGGAAGAAGGAGGGCCTGAGCATTTCTATAATGTTTCTTCACTTTTTTCTTTTCCCATAGTTAGGCTGGAATTGGGTTTTACAAAGCTGTGTGTTTACTTTCAGCTGTAAGTTGATAGCGTGCTCTTGGAGGCAGTCCTTGTTATGTGCGTCGGCGTAATTCCTAAATATCTTTGGTGGTTTTATCTTCCTTTGTGCTTCACAATCGCAATCCCCAGGAGTCCTACCTGAGCAGTCAAGAGGTAGGTTAGAACAAAGGGCAGGATGGGGTTTTGGCAGAGATACTCAGCTCGTGGACCAGTGTCCCGAGGGTCTCCTGATTCCCTTCTCTCAACTATAGACTACAAGACTCCTTCAGTGACAGCTACAGCTTCAAGCACAAGGAGTCAGAGGGAGCAGGAAAAGTGGTTCTTGGAGCGGGCTGCAGGAGCACCTCACATTGTCTGTGGTGTGGGCAAGGATGTTATCAAGTGGGAATGAGCTTGTAAAGCACAGCTGCTTGTGTGTGGTGGGTCCTCTGCTGCTGTTAGAAGCATCACACACTATTTCTTCTTATATATCCCTCAGCTATAAAAGCGAGAAAGGCATTGCAGAGATTAGCAGGTCTTCTGAGGAACCTACTCTGTCTTTACCTGTTCTCTGCTGCAAACGTTGCCTCCAGAACTAAATACTTAAGGACAGAGTCTGCTCCCGTTTAAAGCCACAGCAAAACTTCCACATCCTGGGAGAGTGTTGTTCAGACCCTGAATGCTCTTAAGTAGCACTAAGTGCTATGTTTCAGTTAACTCTTTTGACAAACTGCTCCATTATATAGCAGTGATTTTGAGTGGCTTGCAGAAGTACCAATGCCAGCTTCTTTTTAGGTAACCAACAATGTTGTTTTCATCTTATGTAAGTCTGCTGGTCATCAGGGCAAGTGTTTTGGAGAATCTGTTGAACTGGCATTCAGTTGCCTTTAAAACAAACAAACAAACTTAAAACTTGGTTACTACTGGTTTTCATTCCAAAGAAGGTTTAGAAAAATGTCAAAGAGGTTATGTTGGTTTTGCCAAGTGGTTGTTCAAGGGAGAAGGAAATCTGTTTGTGCGTTCCTGAGGTTTTAGCTGGACATAATTTAAGGGTTTCATTGACAGCAATACCATCAAGGAAGGAAGAGCTGTGCCTCTCACTGAAGGTTTAGAGCTTCCATTTTCACCTCTTTCACCTATTTTGTTAATAATGGAAAAAATGTATGAGATGCAGAACTGTCATAGCAGTGCTCCTGCTCTTCCTCCAAAGTCAAGTGATCAGTAGAGGAGTCCGGTTTAGGTACCTCCTTCCAAAAGAAGTCTAGGTTGCCAGTTGTGAGCAACTGAAAATACTGCAGTTGCCCTGAAGGCTTGGTCTGGTGCTGGAATAGGAACAGATTACAGTGGAGCCCAAGTGCCACAGAAAGCAGTTTTGCAGCAGGGCTGCACAGACTCGAATTCTTGCATTTTACAGTGTCCATCCCTTTGGGATCTCTTGTTGAATTCCTTTCTGAAGTGTAGCAGCAGCAGCATTTAAAAGGACCTTTGCAAAAAAAGACATGAAGCAGAACACCTTCAGTTTTCAGTGTTGTGTGTTAGGGTGTTTATCATTGCTGGATTAAATCTACATCTACTGTTTCAATGGTCTCTGACTGCATTCTGTTCTAGGGCACTGCTGCCAGTGACCTGTGCCCACCCAACAGGCTATCTGAGCATTACCTGGTTTTGTACAGGACAAAAAAGTCACTTGTTGCTGCACTGAAGTGGGAGTTTTACAAACTGGTGTTTCACTCACTGTTTAAAAATCTGTACTCTAGAACAAATGAAAAAGCTCAGAAAAATGCAAAATGGAAAAGCGAATAGAAAAAAAAAAAGGAAAAATCAATTCATTGTTTAATCAGCAGGATTAAGAAATGCAGCATGTTCCTCCTTACTACATGGGAGAGTGTAGCAATTTTTGCAAGAAACTTCTAAGCATAGGAAGGAACATCCTATATTTTGGAAGTAATAGAATATTAATCTGTTAATTTACCAATCTCAGTCTTAAATATTTCTCTATGTTCTTAGTGGACATTTCTCTAACAACATTCTTTTGTCATAGAAACCTATAAATTTCTGTCCTGTAGAGCCCAGTCTCTGTCTTGTAGATCTATACAGAAGAATGCAATGGATATGACAATATATTTTATTCTGAGGAAAAAGAAATGAGCCTGAATGATGTACTGCAAAAATAGAAACATTTTGATATATTTAAGACATATTTACTATTTTTGTTCAGGTAAGGCATGTGATTTGGAAGCAAATCTCTCAGTCTTTTCACTTGCTGTGCTTTTGTCTGTATTGTGACACAGTCTTGGAACTGGATTTCTTTTGGAAGAAGAATACTGCTCTGGAAGATATGCTTCATCAGTATATCTAATGCAAGTAGAGCCAGTCCAATGTTAGAAAGAAAAAAACCTGATATGTGTATAGTGTAGGCAAGATTTTCTCGATACAAACATTTTGATGTAACAGACTTGCTTGTATTGGGTTCTGTTATTTGCTAACACAGACATAGCCTCAGATCCCACTGGAGTTGGTGTGTGGCTATACCAACTACATTGCATACGATTGGACCTTGAGAGTTTCCCCTTTTAATGTTTTCTAAGAGTTGCATAGTTGATAGGCCACAATAAGGTCTCCCCAGAGCCTTCTCAAGGCTGAACAGCCCCAACTATCTCAGCCTGTCCTCACACGAGAGATGTTCCAACCTTCTGATCATTTTTCTGACCTTCCTCTGGACCTGCTCCAACAGGTCCATGTCCTTCTTATGCTGAGGACTCCAGAGGTATTTCCTGGCTCTCTGCCAGTGTGAAGGACAGAAGAATAAATGTAACATACAAATAAAGGAGTATTGGCATAGGGAAAACTACAGTATATGAAGGAGTAGTGTCATGTTTATATAGTCAAAAGGCTCATCCTTATCGTCTCATCTTCAACTTCCAATCTCATGCCAGGCTGTTTCAGCCAGTGCTGTGATCTGTGCCCTAGTACTTGGATTTGCTTACAAATTCCAAAACTTTAAGGATTATTATTGCCTTGTAATTAGTACTAGAAATGGTTAAAGGAGGTACTTCATTCTACAGAGGAACTTCAAACACTGTTGGGATTTTTTACTAAAGTCCAAAACTTAGATGCGTGTTGCAGTTCCCCATGAAAACATTCCAGTTCACTATAATTAATAACCTTACCCTTCTGTGGCTGCTGTTTTCTAGTGGCCTTTATAGTCTTAATTCCAAGAGAAGCAAATGGTTAGGATTACTCAAGTCACTTGTGTATGTGGTTCCAGTTTGTTTGTTGTTGGGGTTTTTTTTATAGTTGTGGCTTGTACAGATTGATTTCTGCTGATTGATTTATCTCCAAGAAGTAGTGTTGATTATCTACAATTACAGGATTAATAGCTAAGGGAGATAAAAATCACCCTTCACAAGCCAAACAAGAACTTCCATATTTTAAGAAGCTCAGATTTAACAGAGCCTGAATTCTGGAAGCCAGGCTCATCTCTAGATAAGAAGGAGGTTTTACTGGAGAGCTGTGTTTAAATGATGTACAGATCTGTTTGTGCTTTGTACTTGGTGTATCAGGAACCTGCAGGTTTTTATCTGCTGCTCATCTTATCTTGAAAATAATACAGCAAAACTAGGTAAATTAGAAAGAAAAGGAAACAAGTTGAGTGGAGGTATGGGATAGTTTACATATGGAGAAATCAAACTCTACCTCCTTCTTGTTGAAAATAAATGACTTTTTCTGTCTGCCTGACTACTGCAGGAATATTCTAACATCAATGAAAGGACAGGAGGAAGACTGTATTATCTTCTTCCCTCTTTATACCCCAGCACCTTCAGCTAAATCTCACCACATAGCTTAGCTGTTTTTCAGCCATCCGTTTTCCTCTCCCTTTTCTCTGATGGGAACAGGAACGTGCCCAAAGAGAAGAGAAGTAGAATGTTGCTTCAGGAGATGGATCATGCATACTGTTACCAAGGTTTATGTGTCTGATCTTAATTGCACTCTCTGCACAGGGACACACACAAGTGAGTATTACAGCTCTTAGATGAAAGGGATTAATTTATTTTCTACTAGTTTCTTAAAGGCTGGAGAGAGCAATTGGGCTAGTATTTACTATTGCATCTGGTTTGCAAAAGACTTCACTTCTCTTGGCTTTTCTTGTCTTTTCTGAAAGCACATCAATATTCTGCTTTTAGGGGATAACGTAGTCAAAATAATACTGTACAGGATGTGGCTCAGAAGCACTGAAAACTGACTATGTGCCCTGAGAAGGCTGAGGCACGTGTAGGCACTGACAGGGCTTCTTCCAACTGTACAAAGGCAGCAGACAGGCACAGGAGTAGACCTGTTCAGCTCTCTGAGTCTAAATTAACTTGCAGTAGCTCAAACTTGACCAAGAGCCAGCCCAGCCAATGGTCAGGCTCCTCCTGATCTCATCCAAGTGTGTTGCTGCTCCCTTGAATGTCAACAGCAGCACACTTGAATCCAGCTGTGCACGTTACCACCTTTAACACCATTTCTGAGGCAGTCTTTTGTCATTTGTGTGTGAAAGACATAGATGATTATGCCAAATGACTTCCTCTGTACAGCAAAATCACTTCAAGTCTGTAGGCAGGTAAATGAGTCTAAAAATCTTGACTGGTGGTTTTAACAACAACCAAGAAAAAAAAAGCTTACGTACGGGAAAGATACTAAAAATACTACTATACCTGTAATTAGATGCTGACTTGTTCACATCTGAAATAACTGTGGGACATGGAACAGTCATACAGTGCCTCAAAGCACATCAGCCCCTACCTGACAGGAGACCAACAGAAATGGGTGGGTACTCCAGGACACCTTCAGTGATGAGTTCTCACCAAGCAGTTGCTTCCCAGAGACAGTTAAGTCCTTGATCACCTGTGGGAAGAAGTGCAAATGTGGGACACAAGAGGGGAAAAATAATTCTGCAAGTGCTTCACGTGGCATAATTGCTCAGCAGGCTGCTTCACATCTGCTGGGGTATCACCAGTTAGTCTCCAGCACTGTGCAAGACATCAAACCTAGATCCATGCTGGCTGTCCCATGGGGTGAACTTGAAATTGCCTCTTGCTATTTGCAAGCATTGGCTGGGGACTGGAAATAGGCCATTTATGATCATTTGGACAGGGGTGGCTATGTGACAATGGCAGCTTGTGAGAGAAGAGGCATTGCAAGCTTTCTAGGAGTGTTGGTTCTTCCTCTCAGATCTTGGTTACAGGAGGTGTTTGACTTGCATCTTTTGAGGATTGCCTTTCCCTCAGAAATGAAGCCAAGTGCTCATTCTTTATTGACATTACACTCAATCTCCTGGCCAAGGGAAAATGTGGATTCACCGTTGGGGATTTCATTCATTAAATTAGTTTGGACACCAAGAAAAGCAAAATCTCTCTCTAGACAAGCCATCAGTAGCTCAGAAAGCAAAGAGCAATGCCTGTCAGGCAATAAATAGAATGCTGTCAGTTTTCATTAGAGTGTTGTTTAATAATAGATATTAACCAGCACTAAATGATGAAAGCCAAAACTAATTTTTGCTCAGTTAATGTGTAAAAATCAGATATTTTATGTAAGGATGGATTAGGAGCATTCAAAAATGGAATGCATCAGGATTTGCCTGATAATAGTCACACAGCATAATTTCTACAATATTTCAAACTTAACCCTTGGGTGTTTTGAAAAACAAATGTAAGATGTCAGAGGTGTTCTAATTGAGTTTTCATTTTCTTTGCTGTTGTTGATCTAATTAATAATAAAAAAGTAATGCTAAACATTCTAGGGAGAAAAGAAAATCCTCAAAATTAAATGCTGGACAGTTGGTCTATTTTTAATATTTTATATAATTTCAAAATATCTGTTTTAAAAAGTTATTGTGTCATGGAATGGTAACAATGGGCTTTTAAAATTAATTTTCTTCTTGACAAAAATGCTTTTGCATTTCAAACTTAATAAAAAAACCTTAAATTTGATCATTTAAAAAAAAAAACAACCCACACAAACCACTACTGATGGACTATGACTGTGAAAGCCTTGTAGGTCTTGTGAGTCATTCTAGACAAGCACCTCTTGAATTTCACTCACCTTGTTTCAGGCAGTATTGGTTACTCAGAATTAACAGACAAGGTACCTACAATAACTTTTTCCTGCTGGAATGCATTAAGGAAAGTTTTTTTTGCAGCAGGGCATGGTTAGGTAGTGTGAGCTTTACTCTTGCACTTGCAAACCTTCAACACAGTGGGAAGAAAATTCAGTTTATTTCGTTTCTGTCATACAAGTTAGCAAAAGGGAATGGATGTCAGCTGCCATAGCCCTTTCTGGCTGTCTCCTAGCAAGCTTTCAATGAACTGGGAAGACTTTCTTTCTTAAGTTGAGTCTTTCTGGACTGAGTCTGAAATGTTCTTTGACCAATATTCTCTGTAGAGGTGTTTTTATAAGTTAGGACATGGTTTGGATAAATAAGCAGAAGGCTTCACATGGAGAAGGAGAGCAGCTCTGGACACACCACAGCTTCAGTTCCCCTTCTGCATCTCTCGTGTCCTTGGGGCTGTATTTCCACTTGTACTCTTTCCCCAGATGAACTCCTTGGGTTCACCTGTTTCCAATGGCAGCCTGTCTATTTCTTCAAAAACAAGCACCATATACCTCAGTCTCATCCTTCTATATTGTTCCATCTCTTCTCTCATGCTCTTCCATCTGCTCCACCACCTGGTTTTCACATAGTCTTACATCTCTGTCCCTGTCTTTGTGTGCCCTGTGCCTCCTCTAAAGAGGCTGTGTCAGGAGTAACGGAGTGCTGTCAGAGTGTGCTTTGTGGTTAGCTCTCGAGCGCTGTTATGACTCGAACAGGAAATCACCTCTGTGCTCCTCCCCACATTCCCACCAGCACTGCTCAAACCAAAGGGTTTCATTGGCCTGACTTCATACTCAGCAGTCCCAGAGCTCCAGCAAGCAACTAGGAGAAAGACAGCTAAGATGTGATGACTCCTACATGCCTCTCTTCCTTGTTACCCAGCCTGTTAAGCTCAAGTCTAGAAGAACAGACACAGAAAAAACTTTCAAGTCCACTTAATTTAAAAAAATTAACTCATTTGTTTAAATTGTTGCTAAGATAACTAAATAGCAGGTAATATTATTTGCTAATGTGTGTTCCTTGCTTTGCTGAGTTTCCCTTCCTCTCTGTAACTTCTGATCTGCAGTTTTGGCTCGCTTCCTATTTGCCATTTAGTGTACTCCCTCACATTCCTGCATAGCCAGTGTCAGCTTGCTTGAGGCTGCAGATGTGCCAGAAAAGAGAGCCTCAGCTCTCTACTAGCAAGTGCCACTGAACAGGATGCTAAAAGGACGTTTGTTCTGATGGACTATGACCATTTTTATGTTCTGCTTAGGCATATGTTTGAGGGACTATTTTTAACTGTGAACAGCCATTGAACCAGATGAGGTGGAGGAAGTAAAAAGAGCAAAATTTCCTTGGAAAATGAAGAGCAGTAACATAGAAGGTGCATACAAGATTTCCCAGGAGTTTGGTGGAAGTCACCAAAAGCTGAACAGAAAGACTAAAGAAAGGGTAGTGGCTTATAGCATCACTAGAAGCAAATGTTGGTGTCCTAGATAGCTCCTAAGTTGCTTGATGCTTCACTGGTGAGTCCGAGCTCCCAGTGGGAGAAGGTGAATCAGGGACTCAGTCTGTTTGAAAGGCATCCCTCTCTCCAAGATATGTAAGTGTGGATTAGATCCATGGCCTTTAAGTGGCAGCTGCAAATAGTGAAGTGTAGGGAGTGCCTGCAGTGTTGCCCATGAATTCGGTGCCCGGTACAAAGGAGCCACTTCCATCAGAGGTGGAAGAGGCTGCTTTCATGTAAGAAAATACAACAGCAATTGAAGCCAAAGTCCCTGTCATTATCGGAAAAGGAGTTCCTCTTTTAAATTCTGAGATGACTGTAGGGGAGGAGTCCCTAGGTTTTACTGCTGTGGCTATTGGGAAAAGCTGTGTTGCAGTAAGGCTCTCCTTTCTGTCTTGATGCTTTCCACATCACTCACTGTCTTAAATTATATCTTACAGTGATACTGTGATCCTCTTTGTTGTTTTATTGGATATTTTTGTGTTTGCACACTTATAGCTATGCCACAGTAAAATGCAGCAGATGATCACTGTGCTTAAGAGTGGTACAGTCAACAGCAGTACTTATACAGGAGGGATTTCTGTGCCAACAGGTCAGCTTTCAGTGGGTCCTCTGCCTTCCCAAGTTTAGTTAGTGTGCAGAAAAAATATCTACCTTTTGTTATGTTTATGTATATTTATGCTTTGCAGCTGCTGGGTTACCCAACTCAAGCGAAACGTTAACCAATCTGTTTATAGCAAGAGGACACACGTTGATGCAGCTGTGTTTGTTCTGCAGCACTGAGACCAAACACACCTCTTTGTCACTGAGACCAAACACACCTCTTTGTCACTGAGACAGGCACTGGTGCCTCCTAGCACATAAAAAACTGCTCCACTGGATGGAAAACAGTTGCAATATGGAAATTATATGTGTTTATACTTGTATGTGTGCATATGTGTATAGATAGATATGGCTATAACCAAAATTGAGCTGTGAACAGTACTGACTGGAGTGACACATGTCCCTGACAGGGACCTCTATGCAAATAAAGCTAAGCAGGTGTTTAAACCCAGCAGACACTTTCATAAAGAGAAGATGAGGTACCTGCCATGCAGTCTTTTACCCATGTGAAAAATCTCACTGACGTCAGTGGGGTTTTTCACTCACGCGTGAAGATGTTTTCAGGCTAAGTCATGTCTATTTTGGAGAGTTTCTCAATAGCTTATTCTAAGATTAGGATATGGCTCTTCATTGTGGTGGTGAAGTTTGCAAGCCTGTATTATTACTTTCCAGTCTAGGTGAGCAGTCATGAAGATGTGCAGAATGATATTACTTGAGGTTTGATTTACAGTGTTTCCAAAGACAATAATAAGGGCTAAAAAATAAATGAAGAGACTTCATTGTACTGGCAAGTGATGACAGCCTTGCAGACCGTTGATGAGACAGACAAAACCTAGCAAAGCAATGTGTGTGACTGATTTCTGCTCTCATGTAGGCCAGTAAAAACTGAAAATACTCCTTGTGATACCCATGCCATTAATCCTGGTTAATGGAAATAAAATCAGAATATTACTGGATATATTGTGTTTAATGATAAGATACTGAAATAAGCAGCTGATGTGCATACTTGAATCCTTTCCTGACTGATAACCATGGAACATAGAAGCTCTGTGTATGATCTATTTTCTGCACGAGGCTCCTGGTATTACTTTGTGTAGAAAAGACATGCAGGAGTTTATCCTTATCTCTTCCTGGAGAAAGAGGGGAGCATGGTAGTATTATTTCTGTTTTACAGATGCAGAATTGAGGCATAAAACACCCTCATATGCTTTGTTTTAAGGGTAAAGTGAAGCCTTTACTAAAGGGACAAGACCAGAAATAGAATCATAGCATCATTAAGGTTGGAAAAGACATCTGAGATCATCAAGTCCAACCATTGACTCAACATCACCATACCCACTAAACCATGTCACAAAGTGCTGTGACTACATGTTTTTTGAAGACCTCCAGGGATGATGACTCCACCACTTCCCCAGGCAGCCTGTTCCAATTGCTAACCACTCTTTCAGTGAAGAAATTGTTCCTAATAGCCAACCTCCCCTGGCACAACTTGAGGCCATTTCCTCTTGTCCTATCACTAGTTACCTGGGAGAAGAGACCAACCCTCACATCACTACAACCTCCTTTCAGGGAACTGTAAAGTGTGAGAAGGTCTCACTTGAACCTCCTCTTCTTCAGACTAAACCACCCCAGTTCCCCCAGCTGCTGTCATAAGACTTGTTCTCTACACCCTTCAGCAGTTTGATTGCCTTTCCAAATCTCTGCTTTTGCAGCAGATGGAGTATTAACTGTCTGGATCCCTCTGCCTTCCAAATCACCCTGAACTGGGGCAGGTGGGAGCATGCCAGCAGTGTTGTAATGCTTTAGATCTTGTAAAGATACAGACTGTGGGTTCTGCATGCTGAGATTGGCTCATCTGCTGCAGTCAGTGTTTCTGTTTTCAAATGTCATTTACCACAGCAGAAACCACACTGGGAGGAGGGATATTTAAAAAAATCATTGACAAAACCCCACCTTTGCATGTTACTAGTTTAAAAATATTTTCCTGTAACAGGCAAGTGCATGACTCCTGCTACTTTAATACGTGTTCGAGGAATATAAACGCTTCTGTGCAAGGACAGATAAAAGTCAAAGGTCAGGCAAACAAAAAGCTATTCAGAAAAGCAACGGCTGTAATTTACCTTGTCTGTGATGAGCTGGCTGCCACTGGCCAGTTCAGTTCAGTGACTATGGATTAGCCTGATAAGCAGTACACATTTTCTAAACTCCTAAAGAAAAAAGTGCGGAAAGGGAGCTGTTAGGGATGTTTTTAGCTGTCCTGCAGCTGAGTCAGCAGTACTCCTGCCAAACTGATTACTACACAGTGTGAAGCCAGATTTATCAGACAGTGTAAGAAGGCCTATCAAAATGAGGCAGGCTATCAAAATGATCTTAGGAGATCACACAGTCCATCCCACTACCCCTAGGTGGAATTAGCTAAAAGCTTTTACTGCTTGGCTCAAAGATAGCTGGAAGTCAGCAAGTTAATCAGGAAAATGATGGTGACTTTTACTTACAAAAGGAACTATATGTCACATGTAGACTGAGGGGAGACCTCATTGCAGTCTACAGCTTTCTCACAAGGGGAAGTGGAGAAGCAGAAGCTGATCTCCTCTCTTTGGTGACCAGCAACAGGACCTCAGGGAACAGCATGAAGCTCTGCCAGGATAGGTTTAGGTTGGATATTAGGAAAAGGGTCTTCACCTAGAGGGTGGTGGAGGTTTGGAACAGGTTGCCAAGGGAAGTAGTCATGGCACCAAGCCTGACAGAATTCAAGAAGCATCTGAACAATGCTTTTAGACACCTGGTGTGACTTTTGGGTTGTCCTGTACATAGATAGGAATTGGACTCGATGATCCTTGTGGGTCCCTTCCAACTCAGGACATTCTATGATTCTGTGATATACAGGAGAATGAATATTATTATTCTAGTGGCAGCTGCGACTTCAAGGCCATGGATCTAATCCTCACTTACACACCTTGGAGAGAAGGCTGCCTTTCAAATAGGCTGAATGCCTGATTCACCTCCTGTTGGGAGCTCAGACCCACCAGAAAGCACCAAGCAGTTTAGGAGCATTATTCAAATTACCCCACTAATAGTGAAATACGCTATAAAAAAAACCCTTAAGGTCTGTTTAAGGAAGTACCAAAGGTCGAGGACTATTAATTCAGACAGGTTCCCACTGTTTGTGTTCAGTGTGCTTTATTTCCCCCTTTCTTTTTTTCTTTGTTATCTGAAGAACAAGAATTGCATCCCTGGAGGAAGAGCTTTTTGTCTTCCTCATTATGCTTTTGTGGCCACTCACAACAAGAAGCTCCTTCCCAGCAGCTGCAGCTTCAAGGCTGATCCCAGGGTTACCCCCAATGGACAGGAGGTGCTGGGGATTGAGTCAAAACTTGGAGCTTGGGGTTCTGCCCCTGCACCCACAAGCCTCTGTTCTGCAAGTAATTTAGCAATGTGAACTTCTCCATTAAATTTATTAGACTAGTAGTGTGTATCAGGAAGATGTGGAATGGGGTTGCTAAGAGTCCTAGACTTGCTTATTTATTCAAATCAAAACCTCATGCAATGAACAGCAGTTTAGATGAGTGACCTAACAGTAGGTCTTTACTTCTTTTGACTTTCCAGAGAATCAACACGGATAACCAAATGGCACTGGTGCTATGGAGATCATCCAGTCTCATTCTCCAATGTGAAGTCATGCTTATGTGTTTATGGTAGACATCATGTGTCTTTCTCAGGCACAGTCTGAAAATCACTTGTGGTCTCCTGTGGCCCCTGGTGCCATAACTGTGCCCACAGCAGAGGGAGCATTAAACTCATTGCCCACGGGAAAGTGTGGGGAGTGATACCCATGTTCCTAGAATCCTTGTATGGGTAGGATGAGCTCATTAGCCTTCTGGCAGTCATCCTAGGAGAAGGACAACTCTGATTCCAAACCCAGGCAGATGGAGCTCGTTTAGCTCTGTAAGGCCTTCCATCTAAGAGAAGGACACTCTAATAAAACCTATGTCCTAAGGACTTGGCTGCCAGCATCCAAGCTTGCTAGGCCCTGGCAGATGAACCTTAGGACTAAAGGGTGGGTCCAGCTCTGCGCATGCTGTGTCTCACCTGAAAAAAACTCCCTTGTGCAGGCTCAAGGGTGCTATCCGCTATCCTCTTTTTATCAGCGCACTTGGAAAAGGCGCGGATGAGGAGCATGGATGGAGCCCTCTCTGGATCTTTGTTCGTGAAGCCTAGCCATATATGTGTCTTTCTAAAAATAGCTGGTTTGATTCTTTAAAGTCTATAAGATTCTACTGAAGCATCAAGGGTATTTTTACCATTTCCAGTGTTAAATTTCTTTGATATTCCAACACCTTTACAATTTAAAAATGCATTTCTCTTCTAGGCCAAACTTTTCTAGCTTTAGCTTGCAGTCCCTGGATGTTTCCACATCGGTGTCTGTCATAAGTGGCAAAACCATTTTTGCTAAAGAAAAAATACACTGGTACAGATGGAATTTGGGACTGCACTAGCTAGGGACACTTTTGAAAAAGCTGAATTTCCATGGCCAACAACCTTGTGCTTTGAACAATAAGAAAAGCAGTATGTAGAATTTTATAGTTTACTCAAAGAAGTATCTTTTTTTTTTTGTTAACTTGCAAGTATATGTATTTACAGATTCTTAGTGTGTGTTGTTCCTTTCTTATTTTCTTTCTCAGGAGAGTTGTATTGTTCTTTGCCCAACCCTAGGAATGTCCATTTTGAATCTGTAAACATGAAGAATGTCCTTCGCTGGTTACCACCAGAAGGCACAGGAGCTGGAGTATTCTATAGGGTGAAGTACTCGGTGTAAGTTGGCTTGTTAATTTTACCCTCCACTGACTTTTATTTTGGCATTTTAAATAATAATTTAAAAAATCATTACACAAGTTGTCAGTTTGAGGAACAGGAGCTTCTGAGAAAATCCAGGCAGGAATTTTCCAAGGAAATCTTGATTTATTTTACTAATCATAGAATCCTAGAATGGTTTGGGTTGGAAGGGACCTCTGGAGCTCATCTAGTCCAACCCCCCTGCAGTGGCCAGGGACATCCCCAACTAGATCAGGTTGCCCAGAGCCCTGGCAAGCCTCACCTTGAATCCCTCCAGGGATGGGGCCTCAACCACCTTCGTGGGCAACCTGGTCCAGTGTTCCACCACCCTCGTGGTGAGGAACTTCTTTCTAATGTCCAGTTTAAATCTACTCTTCTCCAATTTAAAACCATTGCCCCTTGTCCTTCCACTCCAGGCCTTTGCAAACAGGCCCTCTCCAGCCTTCTTGTAAGTTCCCTTTAGGTACTGGAAATGTAGAAGAGCTGGTCAGTACTGAGGCATTATTGGTAGCAGGTATATGCCCCCTTTTCAGCTAGAAGGATTTTGACATTCATTGTATTCCAACTGAGTCTTTCTTCTAAACTAGGAAAAGAAGTTACAGTCAGTGATGAGTTGTCTCCTGTCCACTCACCTTGGAGACCCTGAGCATCATCTGTCTCTGTATACCAGGATAAGCCACTGACTGTTCTGACAGAACTTTTAGTCTCTATATAAATAGTTATCTTGACTCTGTTGTTATGTGTTTAGTGTTTAAACTAAAGCTGTGGAGACTGAAGTTAAAAGATCTCCGGGCCTGTGCAAGTAAAACTGGAATTAGATTTGTATCAGTAACATCCCAGTTAGTCCCATATGGCCCCTGCTGGATTGGGCCTTCTCTGGTTTACTTTTCATTAAAAACTTATGGAAATTTTGTGGTTTATTTCAGCTGAAGTTGGGAATTCCTTGAAATTGCAGATTTCTGCAAAACAAGCAAACTGCTTTATGAGCTGTAGTGCCACTTTCTGTGCCATATTACCAGGTGACTAATATCATGGCAATAGTGTTTATACAGCTCCTTCCTCTTTCTTTTTCAATATAGATATGGTGTTGGTAAATGGATTAGAAAGCCAGAATGCAAGTATATCAACAGAACGTGGTGTGACCTCTCCAGTGAGACCTCTGACTATGAAGAACAATACTATGCAAGTGTTAAAGCCTTCCTGAATGGGATGTGTTCTGACTGGATCGAGACCACACGGTTCAACCCTCTTACAGACAGTAAGGAAAGCTAATCACACAGCCAGATGTTCAATGGCCTTGATTAATCCTGTCTGCTTAGACTGCATGTGCCTTCATAGCATATGATATTTTAATCTTAACATAAGGTTAGATTATTTTTTTTGCGGTTTTCACATTTGTGCTTTTGGCAGAAGTAATGAAAATAATTTTACTACAATTTGGATAGATGTGTGTTGCTGTGGCAGATCCACAGCATAAAGAACTCTGGTTTTGATAAGGCTTTATTAAACCAAGTAGTAATCATACTCTAGAGCACAATATCTCTTATCTGTGCCAGATAATCTCAGAACATACTGGTAATTTAGCTTGTTTTAGCAAATTGAGTTTCAAGATTGTTTAATCTTGCAAAGTCTTAGGAATTCCTAGGCAAAATTCCAAGTCCAATTCCTTTCACTGCAAAGATCCTCTTAGTTATCTGATAAAATAATTTTCTAGCAATATAAATGAATTGTTCAAAGTCCTACTTAGACTCCCCAAAACATTACAAAAAAATATCATCCACTATAAGAAACTGCATGATCAAATCAGTGTGCCTCTGCTCCATTGGACTGCTCTTTTGTACATGTTTATTTTTCCAGCTACAATTGATCCACCTATGGTAAGTGTATCTTCTACTGAGAAATCTATTTCAATCATTCTGACTGCTCCTGAGAAGTGGAAGAGAAGTCCTGAGGAAGAATCTGTATCTCTGCTTCAAGTGTATCCTGGCCTGCAATACAATGTGTCTGTCCTCAACAAAAAAACGAAGAAGCGGGTAAGCTTTGACAAGGCTGTAGAACTGCACCTATGCTCTGTGCTTCTTGAAATGCACTTGGTCAATAACAGCAAGCATTGAAGATTCATAGCCTTATAGCAACTGTAGGATCATTCTGGTTGGAAGGAAGCTCAGGAGGTCTCTAGTCCAAAGTCCTGTTCAAAGCAGGATCAGCTGTGAACTCATACCAGGTTGCTCAGTGTTTGTTCAGTTGCATCCTGAAAATCTCCAAGGACAGACACTGCATGACCTTTTTCACTGCTTGACTTTTCTCTCAGGGAAACCCAGTCTAGTTTATTGGTCTTTAATCCCTTGTGGTCTCCTGTGGCCCCTGGTGCCATAACTGTGCCCACAGCAGAGGGAGCATTAAACTCATTGCCCACGGGAAAGTGGGGGGAGTGATACCCATGTTCCTATAATCCTTGGATGGGTAGGATGAGCTCATTAGCCTTCTGGCAGTCATCCTAGGAGAAGGACAACTCTGATTCCAAACCCGGGCACATGGAGCTCATTTAGCCCTGCGAGGCTTCCATCTAAGAGCTTAAACCTCCGTCCTAAGGACTTGGCTGCCAGCGTCCAAGCTTGCTAGGCCCTGGCAGATGAACCTTAGGACTACAGGGTGGGTCCAGCTCTGTGCATGCTGTGTCTCACCTAAAAAAAATCCCTAGTGCAGGCTCGAGGGTGCTATCTGCTATCCTCTTTTTATCAGCGCGCTTGGAAAAGGCGCTGATGAGGAGCGTGGATGGAGCCCTCCCTGGATCTTCATTCGTGAAGCCTAGCCACGATTATTGATCTTTTCTGTACTGTGGGAAACAAAACTGGTCACAGTATTCTAGATGTGGTCTGATGAGCGCTGAGCGGAGGCGGATAATCCCTCCCCTCCATCTGCTCCCTCTTCTCCTGGTAACACAGCCCAGGATGCTGTTGGCTTCCTTTGCTGTGAGGGCACGTTGCTGGCTCTTATTCAGCTTGCTGCCTGGCCCTGGCCCTCTTTGGCAGGGCTGCTCCCCAGCCAGTCAGTCTAGCAGTAATACTCATAATACTTCATGACAAAGTGCATCCTTTGTCTCCACATCTGATCATCATTTGTCTATCTTTGCAGATTTACATTTCATTAACAAGTAGTAGTTCCCAGCATAAACAAAGTACATGAGGAAGAGTTCAGTGATAGTTACAAACACATTAAGTCTTCTGTTCCCAGTCCAGGCACAATCTCTGTCTGGCAAATCTCTGAATTTCCTGAGACAGAAAGTTTACACCGAAGAGGTCACCTTCTGTCAAAAGGGATATTAAAATTCCAAGATTAGCAATTAGAGCTAGACAAACAATTTTTTGGTTGGTTGGTTTAGTGAGGGTTTTTTGGTTTGGTTTGGTTTTCATAAAGATGATTGACTTACAGGAATTACTTTACTTTGAACTCCAAGGTCTACATAACAGCCATTATTCTAAGGCTCCTATCCTTACCAGAACATCCCAATTTGAAAGATTTTATAGAACTGTATTATGTACTGCAACATCAGCATGAGAATGTGGTCTTGTGGTGGCACATGGTCCTACTTCATTTAAAGCGTGAGATTGCTCAGTAGTGATAGAAGAATGATTGAATGCAAGATAAAATATTCAGAGAGGATATGACCTAATAAATAACTTGAGTTTTGATTGCATTTGGGAAAAAAAGGATGCAGCTGGCTGTTCTTACACTACCATTATTCTTTCCAGAATATTTGTGTGCTTGTGCACCTTTTATATATGAGCTTTACTTTTCTGAAACTGAGGAGTTAAAGGAAAGGGGGAAATAAACCTTTTTTTATGTCTTCCAGTGGTTCTTCTCCATTAGCAACACCACCATGGTTGTGCCTTGGTTAGAACCTGGAACAGCTTATTGTGTCAGTGCACAGATACGTGTCACCACACCACTTCTGCACAGTCAGTTCTCCAAAGAATATTGCATTTCTACTTTGAAAGGTATGTGTAAGCTGGCAAATTACAGTGAGGAGATGCAAGCTAGAAAAAGTCATGGTGATTGAGTTTGCACATTTTAATGTATGCATCCCGAGCGTGAAAGCTAGCATTGTTTCTCCTCTCTCTGTGTATTTGTACCAATGAAAATAATACTTACTTTTAATAAAACATAGCTGGGCTCTGCTGACTGGAAGATAAGGAAGAAAAGGATTTGCATTCTTAGTGAACAGAGAATATTTTTTTTTCTCCTTGAATGAGGTTTGGGAGTGGCAGAGCTGAGTCAATGTGAAGATAGCAACAGGAGAACCTGAGGCAGGGGTTGTTACTTCTTCTCAGAATTGAATTTATAATTGAGAAAATAATAAAAACTTGTCCTGTAGCTCGAATGTGATTTTTTTAAAAAATTCCTGCAAATAGAGCACTGTGGTGAATGCACAAATTACTATCTGAATACAACAAAAAGTTGCTCAATACAATGAAAACTTTTGTTTTGTTAACAGATAAAACAGCAGATGAGGCTATAACCATCATATTTGGATATGTTCTGCCTGTCATACTGACTGTCCTTTGTATTTCAATGACATGCTATTGTGTGCACAGGTATATTCATGTCAGCAAACAGAAACATCCAACAAACCTGGTAAGTGTTCTGAGCATGGTCTGAGATGCACTGAGGCAAGCTCTGTTAGGAAATTAGCACTCTAAATATATCTAGGAAGAAGCACTGCAGAGATTCAGGGGGGGGAAAGTTATTAACTGATGGAATTCAGAAACAATAAGGGAAGATAATTAAGCAGTACAGAAACCCCGTGATGTGTTCTTGGCCTATAATTGGGTATTACCAGGTTTTTCCACTTAATTGTGATTGTGAAGGATTTAGCATGTGTTCATCATACAGATAATTTAATCAGGATTGCAAGAATACTTTCAAATACTTCATAATTTCCTAGCACACAAAAATATATGAACAAACACATTCTGTTAGTCCAAATACACTTTCTACCTAAAAATGTTTGCGAGTTTCTTAAAGCTGCAAAGTTTGTTAATTTTTAGAAAGAATTCATAAAGTCTAAAGAATGTTACTGGTTTCCAGCTCATGACCTCAGCAGAGCTTTCTCACAGCTATCTCTGAACAAGTTGCTCAACAATAAACATGCAATTACAACAATAAATGAACACTTTGGTGTTAATCCAATCTGCATGGACATCATGGGATGGGAGGTATAAGGGACTTGGTTTCAACATGCTAGTCTTTCTGAAGGAATCTAGAGCAGCACAGAGGTGGTTGGAGAAATGTTCACAGAGGGCCTCTGGGTTCAGAAGGGCTCAGGAATAGAACTGCTACTGCTGCAGTATTTTCAGGTGTGCATAGAGATACCTCTTGCACTTGGTGAGGCACCAGCTTTATCAGAGTCATGGGATCATAGAGGAGTTTGGTTTTGAATGGACCTTCAAAGACCATTTAGTCCAACTACCCTGCCATGGGCAGTGACATAACTGTCACTAGATCAGGTTGCTCAAAGCCCTATCCAACTTGGCCTTGAATACTTTCAGGGATGGGGCATCCACGTTTTCTCTTGGAAATCTGTTTCAGTGCCTCACCACCCTCATAGTAGAGAATTTCTTCCTTATATCTAGTCTAAATCTACCTCCTTCAGTTTAAAACTGTTGCCCCTTGTCACTACAGGCCCTGCTAAAAAGTCTCTCTTCATCTTTCTTATTCTTTGTCCTGGCATGCAAGGCATGCTTGGTCTCCCTTGGGGTGTTAGCAGGACAGAGCTCTTTACAGTCCAGGAATGTAAAGGGCTACTTAGTGAAAAATTCCCACACAAATCACAGACTGAACTCCATCTCCAGGAGCTTTTTTTCTCTAATAAAAGTATATTTTATATGCTGGGAGTTGTTTTTAATGTCCATTACAATTTTTATGACCACTTTGAAGCTTCAGTTTTCTATCTCTGGATTCAGTTGATGTTAATGTAATGAATATAGACCTGGTATTTTATTGATGCTGTCTGGCTTTCCCAACCACAAGAGTAAAAGGGATATTAGAGCTGGTCATAATATAGTTTTGGTTTGGATAGAATAAAAAAATGGAGTAACTAGCCTTGTATTTTAAAAATATCTTGATGGTATAAGAAGCAGAAAGATGGTTTTTATATTATGCTTCACTCAGATCAATTTTGCTCTGCAGGTATGGCACTACACTGACAAATGCAAAGAAATGGTTTTCACACCACGTGAAAAAATAGTGGTCAACCTCATCACTGTTAATGTGGATGACAACAAACCATCTCAGGAATCCCATCACCTGTCAGAAAGGAAACATCCCCGTTATTACACTGTTTACACTGGCACTGAAGGGAAGGATTTGCCTTCAAAGGAAGTGCTGGAAACAAAACACTTGCTTGAGATTTCACATGAAGAGATTTCACACAGAAAGGAAAAGGCTCAAACTAGGAATGGCCAGCTTGGAACAAAGAATATTTTGAGAGAGAAAAATGCAGGGACTGTAGAGTATGAACATGATGTAAGGGCTGAAGACTTCAGTTCTGGTCAGAAACTAGAAGAGAAGACTTTCCCCAGAGAACTACTAAGTGAGCCACAGATTGCTTTGGAGGACTTGGTTAATGTGGAAACAGGACAGCAGTATTGCCCCCAACTAGAGGTGGGGGCAGCAGACCCTTGTTTGGGACAGAAAATAGAAGAACTTAATTTGAAGATGGTTGATGCAGCAGATGAATTGCCAAGTGAGACCTGTATCAACTTGGTGGAATTGGATACTGAAAAATCAGGGCAGACATCCTATCCTCAGCTGGAAAAAACAGCACAGGGCCTCGTGGAGAAAGAAGGTGAACAGACTATATTAGTAGACTGGGATCCTCACACTGGAAGACTGTATATTCCTACCTTATCCAGTGTTGAAAACCAGGTGTGTGAAGGGATATTCAAGTGTGATGATCCTGACAAAGAAGGAATTTTGTCCAGACTGTATGAGAAAGAGGTATCTGATGAATCATCAGAGGACCAAGAAGTGTTTTTCCTGCAATTCAAGGAACAGTGGGGACTGCATGTAGAAATGGAAGACTGAACAGTAATTTTTTAAAATATTGTAAAATGCCAAATCGTGTTTACTTTACCAAAGAGAGTGATGAACTCAGTGGGGGCAAACACATCTTAATATATTGAAGTTTTCCAACCATCACAGTTGAACAACTTACACATGATACAATATTTATGTCATGTTTCCAGATATGATATAAGTGATTTTGCCTTCCATCATAAATCTCTCAGATAAAATACTATGGTTATGAGATCATCTTCTTTTAAAAATATACATATTTTTTACACAGGATGCTGTTAAGATTTTCACATTGTGATTCCTACCAAACTAAATTATCATCATTTAAAAGCAGTTATTTTTAGGAAATAAAAAGCAACAATATGACATTTTGCTGGGCTATTTCATGTGTCTTGACACAGTGCAGTCATTTCCAAGTCTCATTCCTACTGCTTTTAATGGTTTGAGCTGCCTTTAAGGAAATTAAGGATGTTCCAGTACATATTTTGTTTCTGTTTTATAAATATTCTTCTACTAAATTCTTCTTATTTATTCCTCTTGAAAGACTTGTCTGAGGTGGGGTGTCCATTCCATACCATGCTGTGCAGATATGCAACCAGAAAAAACTTTTCTATGGTATTTAAAACTTTTACCTTCCAACCCAGGTACGTGATTACATTTATTTTTTTAAGGAAGGCCTTTGCCAGTATCTTATCTCTCAGGTAATATTTTTGTTGCACAGCCTTGGCATTTTCTGTGACTACTCATCCTCTGAAATATTTCAGTTGTAGTCATAGATTTTAAATCCAGAAGTGACAGTAAAATATTTTATGCTGATGATTCCTTATCAGACATTGAAATTTCCTCAACTGTTTTTATAATAAAGATCTAGATCATGTAGCAGTGTTATATCTAAATATTTTTATCAATGCCTTTGTGCATCAGGAGGTTCACAGAGGAGAGTTATAGCTCAGGATGAAAGAAGAAAGCAGTTGAAAATGTAAAAATGTCAGAATTTCTACAACTACCAACCATATAAGTCACCCAAAATCTCTCTCATCATTTCCTCTTTGTGCATGAACTCCTAATTGTCTTTTCAGAGAATCACAGAATGTTAGGGGTTGGAAGGGACCTAGAAAAATCATCTAGTGCAACCCCCCTGCCAGAGCAGGATCACCTAGACGAGGTCACACAGGAATGCATCCAGGCAGCTCTGGAATGTCTCCAGAGAAGGAGACTCCACAGCCTCCTGGGCAGCCTGTTCCAGTGCTCTGTCACCCTCACTGTAAAGAAGTTTCTCCTCGTGTTAATACTAAACCTCCTGTGGTCCAACTTGCTCCCATTCCCTCTTGTCCTACCATTGGATGCCATTGAGCAGAGCCTGGCTCCCTCCTCCTGACACTCACCCTTAACATATTTCTAAGCATTGCTGAGGTCTCCTCTCAGTCTCCTCTTGTCCAGGCTGAAGAGACCCAGCTCTCTCAGCCTGTCCTCCTAGGGCACATGCTCCACTCCTTTCATGGACTCTCTCCAGCAGCTCCCTATCCTTCTTGAGCTGCTTCTGTTTTTTGTTAGATAAACAAGCCTTGCACCAACAGTTGCTACATGTAAGGATATTTATCATACTGTAATCTAAAGTCAGTACTGATTAAAATTGGAAAACTTGGTAACTAAACCGTAGACTCTCACTTCAGTTCTGTGGTCGTAATCACCTGATCAAGGCACGAGATACTGAGATGCTTGTAATCACAGAAGCATTTTCATGATAAATGTATGCTTTGAAATAGTAATCAATCTTTGGAGCAAAATAACTGTAATAGAAGTTTGCAACACTTCCAGTGTTGCTTCTTTTTGATCTGAATTTGCATGAAATTCAGAACTGATACTAGATTATGCCAACAGTCCTTCTTTGTATTTATAAGATGCACTTTCAGAGTGTTGTCAGGATAATCACAGCAGACAGGCTGGGGGAGGAAAGTAAATGAAGCTAAGAACCTTTTATATGCAAAAGAATTTTTGGGGGTTAGCTAGTTTGAGTTCTGAAATTGATGAGGCAGAAAAAATGATGTCAATTCCATCAATAGAATACCAGTAAATTGTTGATGGCTTTTTCAATATCCTCAAAGTTTTTGTATTTTTCCTTAAAATCTTCTCATTATATTAAGCAAATGAAACTGGTGAGATGTGGTACCTTCAGCAAGCCAAACAGTCAGCAGGGAGCAAAATACTTCCAAGTAATATTGCAATTCTACCTACAAGATTTTAGACAAGAGACAACCTTTAGTTACACAGAAGATCCAAGCAGTAAGAGAGCTTGCATGTTCCTAGTCTTCATTGTACTTTATTAAACTTTGGTTAGCCACATTTAAGAGATTTAAAGCAGCTAAAAGCAAGGTCATATATCTAGAAACAAAGACTATACTCAAACATAAGGCTGCTCACAGCCTTAGAAAATTATGTGGGAGATAAATAGAACTCAGTAGTGGTATGTTGAGGACAAAAGGATGTGCATTTCTTGACAACAGTGGCAATGAAAATAGAATTTCACTTGTGTCTGCAGGGCTGATGTGATCACTACTGGAAAAACTGCATCCAGTTTACAAAATAAGCCAAGCCATGAAGACAAGAAGGCAAATACTGCTATAAAAGGCTAAGGCAATGCTCTGTTGAGCTTGAAAAACAGGAAGCTTGGCTATCAATGAGATCTGATGGTGCTGAAACTGATAGCTAAATGTGGGCACACAGTTTTGGAAAAGGAACTATAAATTCTAAGTGTGGTTTTGCTGTCTACAACCTGGTGAGAGTGACAGGGTGAGAGACTGAAACAGGCAGCCGAGTGCAGGATGCCTGTGTTCTGGCTTACAGCAGCCCTGGAAAAACTACTGCACAGTGAGAATGAGCAGATGGAAAAGTCCAAATACAGCAGCTTAAAAGGCAGTATGAGCTGTGGGCCTGATGTGATAAAGGCTGCAGCCAGAGTGCCTGCCCAGTGCATGGAGTTAGCCAGGTGAGAAATACAGGATGACTGCCTAATACATGATGCAGGATAACCTGGAATGTGAAGCATAGGGAAGTGATCAAATTGTTAGAAGGAAAACCAAATTGCACAGCTGTTGGATGCAAGCAGCTGGATTGCTTGGACTTCACAGGGCACTCTCATCAACTCACCAGAGGACCTCTAAAGGAGCATGGGTGGCTGGACAAGGCTGAGATGAGAATGTTCTCTGCAAAAGTGGCATCAAGAAAGAGTTCTTGAAGTGGCCTTCTGTGTGTAGAGAATAAGCAAGTATATTTTGGAGATGTGATGTTCCAGTAATTTGTAATATGCTGGTAGTGTAGTGGTCAGGAGGAGAGGTGGGCTCTGGAAAGAATACCCAACATAAATCAGAAGGCACAGATTTTTCCTATGGATATTAAGGTAAGTTCACCAAGTGCTCTGAAAAATATCCTCAGGGTCTAGAAAATGCACAGTACGAAAACATCCCGAGGGAGAAAATACTTCAAATTATATTATTAATAAATGACTGCACAGCAACATGCTAGATTTCTACTGATTTCAAATTAAATTTTAAGTTAAGCTTATGCTTTAGCACTCACCTAAAGAAGAATGAATTTCTGAATTCAGGACTGACAAGATCTGTCAAATTTTATCGAGGAGAGTTAAGTCATGACTTCTGTAAGGCCTAACCTGCAAATACAGGCTTAGTCAGAGGAAATGACTGGAATGTGAAGCAAGCAAAACTTGAAATAGACTAGCAGCATGGGTCAAACATTTTGAAACAAGGACAATTGACTTTACTGTGGAAGTTCTTCAATGCCTGTAGGTCTTTCAAACAAGTGTGTCTTTCTTCCACAATAATGCAAACAGCTGGGTGACATTTCTTGCTTGGAATATGCTGAATGGTATAATGATGCTGATGTGCTGTCGAGTCTTAAAACTGATTAATCCTTTTTTTCCCCATTAAATAAGATGTTGGCTCATCTATACAGTGGAGTTAAAAACCAGTTATTTCAAGCACCATATTTTTAAACAATTGCAGTTTCTATGTCTGATGTGATTCACTCTTGCAAAGTCAAACATTTAAACCTATTTAGCTATCTCCCATTGTTCATTTGAAATACTGAAGTTCTCTATAAAAGGAAAACACAGAAGAAAGTCAAGATTTTTCTCCTTTGGTTTTGCATATAGGTTTCAAGCTTCATCAGCCCAGGAGCACATAGCAGTAAGTGTGGGAAGTCATTTTCATGTTTAGTGTCACCTAGAAACCATAAAGGTTTTTGGTGATTTGTACTGGCAATGAAACTAAGCTGAACTCCTTAATTTCTCACTGTCTTTTCCCTTTGTGGTGGGGGAAAAAAAAGAACAAGAAGTACATACTTCTGTTTTTTAAAACCTCCAGAATCAGTTTAGATGAGACAGATTTTCCTGGACTAAGTTAGGTTTAAGAAGAGGACATGATCCTTAGCACTATGTAGCTGTGAAAACCCTCACTCACTGAGAGAAGACACACATTCCAGTAGCACTTCTTCAGCTCTCTGCTTTTGTATCCATTCTGCTGGGGGAACAGTATCTTGCATTACAGCAGTGCTTTTCAGTCACTCTGCCCCTGCTTTGAATGCACATTGCTTGCCACTGCTCTCTGCAACAGTAAGGTCTCTGCAGGCTGAGAAACCTGCAGAAAAGGGAACAGTCCTGATTCTGTACCACTTGCAAGATAGCTCCCTAGATCTCACCCTGCCTTACTCATTACCTTGTCAGAGGTACAAGGAGTTGTTCATCCTAGTAGAAAGTTAGCACTGCTCCTCATCTCTGGCAGCAGCTTCAGCAAATGCTGTCTGCTAGCATCCAAAATTGCTGCAGTGACTCCATGCCAGAAACCATTCTCATCTCACAAAAACTCTCCTAGGTACTGGTTTTAGCAGCAGCAGCAGCAGCCTGTGCTGTAAACACACGTCATCAGCTCTGCTTTCCAAAAACTGGCATTAAGAAATTGCTTCCAGTTGTCCAAAGCAAGTCATCATGCTGATAGCAGTGTGACCCAACAGCAGGGCAGAAAATTGCTCTGGCTTTCTGAGTTCTCGTGATCCTATCACTGCAGGCTGCGGGGAGTGTTTGGCAGGACTCTCTACTGACATCAGCAGAGAACACTAAAAGTAACCAGACACATTCAGTGTGAAAGAAATCAAAAGATTTAAGCATTTTTGACTCTTGCAGATTAAGAGAGTTAGCACTTCAGTGTGTCATTTGTGTATTTTAATTTTGGCTTTGATTTTTATTTCTGTGCATGTTTCAGGCCTTCCAAGCATTTTATAGTTATTAAATACAAAGAAAGAGGAGCTGCTGTTGCAATTTTACAGAGAGGAAAATTAATGCATGAAAAGGCTAAAATGGCTTGGAAAACCATCACACAGTAAGTGTGTAGGGTGGGAGAAGATAAGACACAGCTCCCACTTCCCCAGTGCCGTGCATTAACTGCTAAGGTCACACAATTCCCCTCAGCAGTATGTCACCATAGGGCATGAGGTGTTGGAAGGGCTATAAACATGCACAGTCAGGCACAGTCTGAAAATCACTTGTGGTCTGCTGTGGCCCCTGGTGCCATAACTGTGCCGACAGCAGAGGGAGCATTAAACTCATTGCCCACGGGAAAGTGTGGGGAGTGATACCCATGTTCCTAGAATCCTTGTATGGGTAGGATGAGCTCATTAGCATTCTGGCAGTCATCCTAGGAGAAGGACAACTCTGATTCCAAACCCGGGCAGATGGAGCTCATTTAGCCCTGCTAGGTCCTGGCAGATGAACCTTAGGACTGAAGGGTGGGTCCAGCTCTGCGCATGCTGTGTCTCACCTAAAAAAATCCCTTGTGCAGGCTCGAGGGTGCTATCTGCTATCCTCTTTTTATCAGCGCGCTTGGAAAAGGCGCTGATGAGGAGCATGGATGGAGCCCTCCCTGGATCTTCGTTTGCGAAGCCTAGCCACGAGATGTTTCTTCAAGTCTATTAAGGTTAATACCAGTTTTCCTTTCCCAGTTAACCTCAAAGGAAATCGCAGCAAAATGGCCAAATTGCCAACTGACATTTCTGTGGCATTCAGCAAGGCAAAATCTCCCACTACTAGGTGTATTCTTAATGCCTGTGATTGATTTCAAGTCCAGCCTTTAAAAGAAAAACCATCCTACATATTATCTGTAGTTTGTGAAGTGTTCAGGTCATATAACTACTGGTTCTCTTAAAAATCAGGGCTTTAAGTGCCTGACAGAGATGAAACGTGCATCTTCAAGGCTCCTGACTGATCCAAAGCCAAATATTCCAGTAAATGACTATTCAAAATCCATTAACAGTATGGAGAAGTTGTGGCTTGCTTTCCTTAGCTTTTTACTGTTATGTTTTTCATTAGTAAAAAGGCAGATCTGTTCCTCATAACTTTATTAGCATTTATCAGAGAGCTATCTGCTGTAGTGAGGCCATCAGAGTTCCTGGGAAATACATAAAAAGACCAAAACAAGCAACCTCATTGAGATCAGGTTTGTAAATTTGCTTATCTGCTAACTTCTGGTCACCATGACACAGGACAGATGGCTAGATTTCTTTTGGTCTGATTTGATTACTACTTGTTTTTGTCTCTACTGCAAGAGAGCACACGAAACTCCACACTGAGTTAGCTGGAAAAGACCTCATCCTAACAGTCTCCCCAATGTACAGTGACCTCTTCACTGCTCCTAGTAGTGAAGAAACATCAAAAGCCACTGTAAATGGATGAAATTCAGTTAAACTAAGTACCTGAACTAGGTAATCTGAATATTGTCTATTAAAAATAGAAATTTAATAGCAACAAGCACAGTAGAAATGCTAACATGGACAAGTAGGTTCAGTTAAGGATAGAAAACTCTTAGCTGTTCAGATGCAGGAGAGGGATTTAGCATTTAATTCTCAGGCTTGCAACACACTTCACTAGGACTTCAGGCAAAACAAATTATTTCCTCCTTTTTTCTATTTCTGCCTTTATTACTTCATGTTTATTATTTAGGAAGCTCCCCAAACCTCTCTTAGCTTTGGTCTGCCTAGTGCAATACATCCAGGGACTCATTTTCTGCTTTGTGCAGTTCTTGTTCAGCTGGAGTAAAACTGAAGGAAACAGGAGCAATTTGACTGCCAAAACACATTGCAACTTCTTATAACAAACACAAGGAGCTGCAAGGGGAAATCCTTTGATTCATTCTCTAAGCCATGAAAGCTGTTTGGCAGAAATGTGTCACACTACTGAATGGGGAGGGCAGGGCAGTGCCTGAGAGTCTCCTCCAGGTCCATGAATGCCCCAAGACAAGGAGATATCCCTACCTTTCCAAAGCTTTTGCTTTCTCACAGGGAGGGACAGCATCCAGGCCCTTCCTCTGTAAAAGAAACCAGAGATATTTGAGTCTTCACATGCAGTGACAAGCCCACCCTGGGAAGTTGCCTATTGAATGAAAACCTCTTCACAAGCAGAATGGGAAGTTAAAAATCACCAAATGGATGGACTAAATGGAAAGACTATGTCTGCTGCAGCTTTTTGATCTGTAAAGCTGTTGCCAGCAGTGCAGGAGGAGGTAGAGAGCTAGACATCCTTCAGTCACAGAGTTTCAGTGAGAGCAGATGACTGGTAATTTGGTCCCACTGACTCATGCTGAACTCCATTGTTCACTCACTTTTTTTCTCAGCTACTCCATTTCTCTGTTATTTGTCCAGGTTATAAGAGCTTTGGAGCACAACAGAGACCCATCTCATCTCCTGTGCATCTTTTCAGTAGCATAAATCAGACGAAAAAAGTAGCAGATGAAACATGAACCTTCCAGTGTGTAATAAGTACATTTACAGAGTTAAAACTTACAATGGGTGAAATCCATGAGCTGTTTCAATATCTCAAAAATGTAACTCAAGCAGTGTTAGAAGGCTAAACCAGGCAGGCTACTCTGAAGGAGCATGAGTGTGATACCTGAGACTACTACATAAACTTGGAGCAGTCTTGGCTCTGTAACTAGCCACAAATGAGCACACATGCTGCTGAGATCCACTTTCATCCACACATTTGTATTCACTTCCAAATGAGACCTTTTGGGGAAGGCTAGCTCATGATTTTACATCTAATCTCAAGGACTGCTCTCCAGGAAAGCAGGGCTCCATCATGTGTAATGGTTACTTGGGAGGCCAAACACCATAACCATGAATGTCCACCTTTCCTCTTCCTTTCCCTGAGCTTTTATTGCTGAACACAATGTCATATGGTATGGAATATCCCTTTGGTCAGCTGGAGTCAGCTATACTGGCTGTGTCCCCTCCCAATCTCTTGTACATCCCCAGCCTAATTGCTGGGGGGACAGTGTGGAACAGAGAAGCCCTTGACACTCTTCAGAAAGAACTAAAACATCCCTGTGTTATCAACATTGTTCTGGTCCCAAATCCAAAATACAGCACTATCCCAGCTGCTGTGAAGAAAATTAACCTCATCCCAGCCAAAACCAGCACAGACCTGCTAGAAACTCTTCCAGAGACAAACACCAAACAACACAGCTCAAAACATGGTTGCAGGTCCCAGACAGACATCTCACCTGCCCTACCTATACCATTTCTGCTAGACTAGCTAGCTTAGCATTTTGCTTCACCAGTACTTCTAAAGGTCCTAGTCACCAAACAGTCATGTCTTTGACACCAGTATCTCTGAAATGCAGTTTGCTTTTTATCTATAAATGCAGAACAAGCAGGACTTTGTGTGCACTTACAGAACAGATAACACCAAGAAACTGAAAGAAGGGCTTCTCTGCACACAGCTCTTTATACTTTTCCCTATTCTGCTAGTCAGTCTAGTAAAGACTCAGCCACAAACCTTGCCCTGGCATTAAGGTAAATAATGTCCTCCAGGATGTCTTGAAGAGGTCTTTTTATGAAGAAAAGTGCTAAGTGTGATGCAGCACACAGAGAGGTGCAGATCAAAAGTCCTAGAAAGTTACTGCCATATTAGCTGTTTTACAGGAAAGCCTAGAAACCTCAGAGGAACACACATCTAATAGGCACCTGGGCTCAAAGACCCTCAAGACATGGCATACATGACCACACAAATTCTTCCTCATGTTTAGGTGGAACATACTCTGTTCTGGTTTGTGCGCTTTGCCTCACTGAGAAGAGCCTGGCTCCATCCTCCTGACACCCTCCCTTCAGATACTTATATAGATTGATACGGTCTCCCCTCAGCCTCCTCTTCTCCAGGCTAAACAAGTCCAGCTCCCTCAGCCTTTCCTCATAAGGGAGATGTACCAGACCCCTAATCATGTTTTAGCTCTCCACTGGACTTGCTCCAGGAGCTCCTTGCCTCTCTTGTACTGAGGAGCCCAGAACTGAACACAGTACTCCAGGTGGGGCCTCACCAGGGCTGAGGAGAGGGGCAGGATATCTCCCTCGACCTGTGGCAATGCTTTTGCAAAGCAGCCCAGGATGCCATTGACCTTCTCTCTTAAGGCACAAGGGCTTTGAAAAAGACCATTCCACTGCTAAACATGGGTTTCCTTGTACATCCCCGCAGCACGCCCCAACACCACCCCTGAGAGGCCCGTTATGCGCAGGCAGTTCCCCTGGCCTGAGCCTCAATGGGGCCTGGTTGTGCCTGGCGCCATCTGGTGGTCATGGATAAAGTTGGACGAGACCTCTAAGATCATCGAGTCCAACTGTTGACCCAACACAATCATGCCACTAAACCACATCACAAAGTGCCACGTCTACCTGGTTTTTGAAAACCTCCAGGGATGGTGACTCCATTACTTCCCTGGGCAGCCTGTTCCACTACTTAACCACTCTTTTAGTGAAGAATTTGTTCTCAATATCCAACCTGAATCTCCTCTGGTGCAACTTGAGGCCATTTCCTCTTGCCCTGTCACTAGTCACCTGGGAGAAGAGACCGATCCCCACCTTGCTACAACCTCCTTTCAGGGAGTTGTAGAGAGTGATAAAGTTTCCCCTCAGCCTCCTCTTCTCCAGACTAAATCATCCCAATTCCCCCAGCTTTTCCTCATAACACTTATGGTCTAGACCCTTCAGCAGCTTCATTGCCTCTTCTCTGAACACAGTGCAGCATCTCAATGTCTTTCTCGTAGTGAGGGGCCCAAAACTGAACACAGTACTCAAGGTGTGGCCTCACCAGTGGCAAGTACAGATGGACAATCACTTCCCTAGTCCTGCTTACCACGCTGTTTCTGATACAAGCCAGGATGCTGTTGGTCGTCTTGGACACCTGGGCACACTGCTGGCTCATGTTCAGACAGCTGTCAGCCAGCACCCTGAGGTCCTGTTCCACTGAGCAGCTTTCTAGCCACTCTGCCCCAAGCCTGAAGCATTTAATGGGGTTATTGTGATTGAAGTGTAGGACCTGGTACTTGCCCTTGTTGAACCTCATCCCATTGACCTCAGCCCACTGATCCAGCCTGTCCAGATCCCTCTGCAGAGTCTCTGTACCCTCAAGCAGATCAACACTCCTACCCTCCTTGCTGTCATCTGCAAACTTACTGAGGGTGCACTCAATCCCCTTGTCCAGATCATCAATAAAGAAAGTAAACAGGACTGGCCCCAAAACTGAGCCCTGGGAAACACACAGCAAGCACTGGCAGGGCCAGTGGTGGTACCTCTCCTTCTGCAGGACAACCCAAGGGAAGTATGAAAGATGCCATTTTCTTTCCCCAGACTCCTCAGTTACGTGTTTCCTGTGTATTTTTTGACACCTCAGAGTTTTAAACTGTTCTTAAAGCCACACAGTAATGAAATGCACCTGCATGCTGCATTTGGAGGTATTGCAGAACTCACCAAAACCTTCAATTGCTTTCTTTTCATGAGGTTATGTTAGCCTCAGTATGCCCAACTGTGTCATTTCTTGTTAGCAGAGGGAAGTTATTTGTCTCTGCTGTCAGTACTGCTTATCTATTTTACTCATTAATGTAAATGCCACCTACAATGGAAATAATGGTGGCTCCTCTGGGTATCCTGTAGGAGAACACAGCAGCCAGCACAAAATTTGTGGGGAGATCATACTTGTCAGTATATATGAGACATTCTCAGAATAGACAAATTGATAATGCCCTTAGGGAGATTTAGGGAGGAAAAAAAGTAAAATTGATTTCTGGATCCCAGTCAGGCTCAGACACAATTGAAGTATGTCTCCTGCCAAGACAAGACTCAAATATTGCCAAATCTGAACCTATCTATCTTTTTCACCATTTAAATTCCTCAGTTCCACTCACCCCACACCTCCAGGATTGAAGAAATCCTTTCTCTGAACAAAAGAATAGGAATTATAGAAGACATAGATGTTCCACAGTAAAGTTATCTCAAGGCAGAGCAGGATTCATGGCAGCCATGTAAGAAAAATACACCATGTTATTACAGTCTGAGTAGAAGGACTTGAACCACTAGGCATAAACTCAGAATATCCAAGGATGGTAGCAAACCTTTGCTTCAGCTGTTACCAGTGAAGATGATGTAGAATATGATGAGTAGGAAGACATAGCCAAAATTGCTCAGGGGGATGGATATGCTAAACTGCAAATTGTTACCCATTATTTGGAAAGGGAGCATGTAATCACAGAGAGACAAAAATAGGCTAGAAATGAAAGCAAAGTTTCCCATTATTGGAGAGTTAAAGCTCTGGAAAGGCTTTTCAATAGTAGCATTTTTAAAAGCTTCATAGATTGGTGAAGGGGATTTTAATAAAGACTGGATCAAAATGATCATAGATATCCTTAGTCATTTAAGTTCATGTTTATAAACCAGGGAATAGAGATTGAACAAAATCACTGAGAGGTTAATCACAATCTTCCTTCTGGGAGACCAAAAATACAAGTAGAATAGAATAAAATTTCAGCCAGATCAAATAATAGTGCAGACAAAGACAAATTTTGCTTCCAGTTCTTCAGAGTTTACATTCCATACAAGTGAAGTTCCCATTCCTGGCTGTGGCCTGTAGTTAATGTTTTGTGCAAATCCTGGACCATCTCCTTGCTTCCTGCATGATCACTTGGAGGCACAAGTCCTCAAAATGAGAGGGAACATTTTGTTACCATCATAGACATAAATGAATGCTGCCAGCAATGCTCCATGTTCTGCCACTCTTACAATGAGGAGACCATGAGGATTTGAAGCCAGGGAATCTGTAAAGCCTCACCTGCAGTGATGGGAAGGATGCCTCTACTGCATGGAGTGCTTCCACCTTCTGCTACAGCAATGCCAGGAAAGTGCATTTGAGGCCTGGAAATGGTGTCCACCTTGCACTAGCACTTGGGCCATAGAACAATCCTCTTAGTTTCTTTTCTAGTGCAGCAGAAAATGTGAATTATTGTGCTTGCATCTTTTTCCGCATGGAGCTGCCAGAAGATGGGTGCTCTGTTCCTGGAAGGTAAAGCTGATCCTGCCCAGCCTCCCTGTAGAAGATTTTCAGATCACTGTAAACAATTTGATCTTACTTTGAATCAGTGGCTCAAGCATCACAAATTCTCAAAAGGTGTGAGCACTACAGGTAGAGAAAGACGTTGGCCTGGTAGCAATCCTGAGGAGATAGGAATACCAGTAATTCATATTTTGCTTTGAGTTTCCTTTTGAAAATATGTTTAAATAAAAGCAAACCCTTCTTCAGAGAAACCCAAATCATCAAGAGATCTGTCAAGACTTCTCAATTGGTTTTCTCTTTGAAGACAAATAGCATGATTTATGTCCATCTGCAGATTCTTCTGCTACATAACTTCAGCCCACTGGAGACACTGATAGTCTCTGAAAAACAACCAAAGAGCAGGAGGCCAGCTTTAATCATTTGTAGCTAATACACTGTGCAACACAGAGAGACTAGGGAGCATGATTCTACACAGCAAGTCACTATATTCCTCACAATTACCTGTCTTCAAAGAAAGTCTTTGGTTGTATGAAAAAAACCAGTGGTGTTGTAGCTATGCCATATTTGCTGCATCCTGTGTGAATTAGTTTCATTCAAAGATAAACTGTGTTGGTGTCTTTCTGATTTACATTATGCATCTGAGGAGTTTTCTATAGTGCCTTTTGAGAAGAACTTTAGACAAATTGAATACTGTTCTCTCTTTCATGTAGATCATCCAGATCCAGTCAATGACTCAGGTTTTTATAGCCCTTTCAAATTTTCATTTTATTTTTAGAATGCAGAACTTATTATTATTTGTTGGAGTCTATTCTTTTGCAGAGACACAGTTTGAGAAATCACAAGCGGCTTCATATAAACTCAGGAAGCATCAGAGACTGGAAAAAGATGTAGAAGCCCAAGGAAAATCTGAGGCTGGAGCTCAGCACTGTGATGTGATGCAATGTATCACAGCAAATATCAGATTCAGTGGAAAAGCTACTTGCTGTTCAACATATTTCAAGCCTTTGCTACTCTTATTACTTTGGGAAGGGATGGGAGGAGTCAGGAGCTGCATTTGCTGTGACAGTGACACACAGCAGTGATAATATGATCTGAAGAAAAGAATTTGCTGTGCTTGGCCATGACAGAGCAAAACTGCTGCTTTCCTGGGTGCAGGGCACCATCTGCTGCCTCTCACAAAATGCAAGCCCTCCCATGATGGCTCCAGCTTCAAACATCAGATTCCCAAATCCTCCAGCTGTAAGGACAGGGGAATAGTAGCCTGAAGCATGACCCCACTGAAGGATTTTTCCACTCTCATGGGCAACCCCAGACTGAGAACCACAGGAGGAGTCTCCAGGCAAGACAAACTTGGTTTTCCCCATTCTTTTACAACTTTCTGATCACCCACTACCCTGTCACTCTCCCTCTACAGCATATGGTGCTCACATCCATTTTCAATTGCTTCTGGAGGCTGCTCTCTGCTGTAGAAGAAGTTGGCACAGAAATCTACCTCACCAGGGTCAGGGTCCAGGCATGTGTGCAAGTTGGGCAGCTCAGGAGCAGGGCAGCTCTGTTCACATGGTGTTACACCCATGTAAATCAGGCCAAGTAATCCCATGCTGTCACACAGAGCTCCCTCAGTTGTCTCTGCACCTGAGGCAGTCTGTACCTTAACGTTCCCAGGAACAATAAGGAGTTATTGAGTGTAACTTGTACACTAATCCCTAGAGTGAATCAACCCAAGAGTGTCACAATTTTACAGAGGAGAAATGAGAACTACAAAACTCTGCAGAAGGCTTTGGGAATGGCAGTGCTTGGTTTCAATGATCCTTGTTTCCTGGTGTAGCCCTCTGCTCCTGAGGAGGGATGCAGACCTGCAGGTAACTTGGGGCAGACATGAGTGCCAAAGCATGGGAGTCAGAGACTCATGCTGCCAACCAGGAGCAGCAGGCTAACATAGGAAATGCTAAATAAGGCAGTGCATCTGAAGATGACTGTTGGCAAGGTTTTGGTTTTTTTTTTCCTCACTCAGTGCCCTGGTAATTTGCCTAAATCTTGAAGTTTGCCATTTCATTTTTTTTTTTATAACTAATGAGGACTAACCTGTGTTCTCTGCATCCTGTAACTTCTTTCTTTGCTATGCCAACACAGAAATATCATCTTCAAAATATAGTTAGTAAAGAATCTCCAAAAGAGAAGAGGTTCATAGTAGAGAGTATAGTGTAGACTAATACTTACTAGTGAAATGTATTAAACATCTTTTATCACAGTACAAAATCCAGCAGGATTCTTTTTCAAATAACTGTTCATTCGTGGTCTGTTTGGTCCCATTGGAGTCATCTGTGAAATTCCCATTAACTAAACAAGAGACACACAAGAAAAGCTGTTTGCCACTCACACTCCATTTATCTGATGCTCATACATACCCAAATCTATGTGATCAATAACTCAACAGGCAGGAGTATTTCTCTGAAGCAAGTGCTAAACTCTCACACTTCACTCTGTCTTTCTTGGGTTTACAGTCACAGGCAGATTTTTTTTTCCTCTTCTACCAAAGAGTAAAAAGCATTGTCAGAAGTAGCAGCAACCTTTTCCATCTGCAATATATATGCTCAGCTCATTTCTACAGAATGCCAGACATTATGATCCCAAGTGACAGCTCAGCTGAGTCTTTCACTGCAAACAATACACCATGGGCTCAAAAAACTTTTCTGTAAAGAGGAAAAGAGCATCTAGGCAGCTGCTTTACAGGAGGGCTTGCTGTACCTCCTTTATCTCACTTCTACACCTGTGAACTCTCCTCTTTACTTCGTCTTCTAGTCAGAGTCAAGCAATTATGAATTGTTAAGGAATATTGCATAATGCATTTTACTAATAAGAGGTTGCCCACAGATGGGAACCCATATGAGATGAGGCAATGCTATCTATCTGCCCTAACAGGTTTGTGAACTGTGAGCAATTTTATTATGTACTTGCTGCAGTTTTATCTTCTAGGAGCACATATAATTGCAGAGGATCACTCAACATTTCGATTGCAAAGTCTTTGGGCAGAGACCATCTCTTGTATAAACAGAGTCTAACACAACAGGGACCTCATTTTGTCTGCATCCTCCAGATACTTCTGGGACACAAATTCTAAATACTATCAGTCCACAAGACTGAATTATTCCTGAGTCCTTCTTCTGCATAGCTTTGGTATAATCCACTTGGTGTTTTCTCAGCTTCTTTACAAAATTAAACCTTTGGTCATTTAACTGCAAAAGCACAAGACAAAACCAAAAGCTACATGCCCAAGGAAGAACACACACACACACACACATCCAGGTGTTTACAGCAACATTCCTCCATTGCTGCCTGTCTCTGAAGTCCACAGTCATTGAGTCTTCTGCCATTGGCCAAATACAAAACCACTTCAGCCCTGTTACCAGTTTCCATCTCTACATCCAACCATTGCCAGTAAGACCCAGCCCAGGCTCCCCTGCTATACCCCACCCTCCCCCATCACCTCACTCTTTTGGTGAGCACTGTAGTAGCCTATTTAAGCAAACACAGAGAGGAGCTGAACCAGCTGAGATCCTTGGCTCTAGGAAAGGAATGAGAAAATGGGAACAGGTACCTACTCAGCTGATGAAACAACCTAGAATCCCGCACCAAAGGATCATGTTACCACATTCATGGGTGGGCTGTGGTGTCCTTGCTGCAGCAGTTAGAAAACTACCATGGCAGCTATGACTGTTTCAACTCTCTCTGAGGCACAGGAGACAACTGTTGAGCTCTGAGCTGGCTGGCACAGCTAGAAGAGAGTGCAGGGTTCAGCTCCTGAGATCAAGCCTTTGTTGCAACACATGACTGCCCTATCCTGCTTTTTCAGCCCTGTTGGCTATGCACAACTCAGGGAAGCTTGCATCTCATCCACTCACCATATATACCTATCTCTGGCTCCTGGGAGGGGCTGTTTACCTTAGCATAGGGGTGGAGATCTCCACAGGTGGAAGGCCAATTAAAATCAGGTTTTGCCATCTGTAGCCACATGCCTTTGTACCACTGTTTGTTCTGTGCTTTTGGGAATTTCAGCCCTGCATGTGTTCAGCTTTTAGTGCTTTAACAGATCTTCCAGCCATGTGAATCAAATTGTCATTGAACCCAGTCATTTCAAATCAGATCAAGTGTTAGTCTTCGAATTAAAATGTTAAATATAAAAATCAATGGAAGCATTTTACTATTGCACTCTTGGGATTATTTTAGAGATGCCATTGCAGGCTTCAGTCAGCCATAGCAGACTGCAGAGCCCAGGAGAATCTTTCAATCTAGAGCCATGCCTCCACTTACCTTCTGCACACACACATGACCCTTGCTCATCTGGATGCCATACTCCTGGGCTGAGCACACACAGCCTCAGTTTGATGCCTGAAGTTCTTTACCAAGAGGGTGGTTAGGCACTGGCACAGGTTGCCCAGTGAGGTTGTGGATGCCCCATCCCTGGCAGTGTTCAAGGCCAGGATGGGTGTAGCCTGGAATGAAAGGACAAGGGGCAATGGTTTTAAACTGGAGAGGAGGAGATTTAAACTGGACATTAGGAAGAAGTTCCTCCCCACAAGGGTGGTGGAACACTGGAACAGGTTGCCCAGGGAGGTGGTTGAGTTCCCATCCCTGGAGGCATTCAAGGCGAGGCTTGCCAGGGCTCTGGGCAACCTGATCTAGTTGGGGATGTCCCTGGCCACTGCAGGGGGGTTGGACTAGATGAGCTCCAGAGGTCCCTTCCAACCCTAACCATTCTATGATTCTATGATTCTAGCCCTGGGCAACCTGGTCTAGTGATTGGCATCCCTGCCCATGATGGGGGGGTTGGAACTAGATGATCTTCAAGGTCCCTTCCAACCTGGCCATGCTATGAATCTATGAATGATTCTATGAACATTCATCTGCAGCCCATGGCACACACAAGTTTTCTGCTACTGGGTCAGCAAACAGGCTTCACCAACTGGAAAATTTCTGAAAACAAAGTACATATAGATTGGTACTGAGCTGTTGTACAAAACCACACTGCTAGGTCTGCTGAGTTTGCTGTTGCTAATGCAGAACAGCTTTACTGTTGTAAGGTCTAACAGGAATCATAGATCACTGTAATTTCTGTAATCAAAAACATTTCTAGAACTGCAGATTTGTGATCAACTTCTTCCTCCTGCCAATACAGGATGGCTCCATTCTGCATCCTTTTATCCAGGTGTGGTTTATTTGTGATTGATCACCATGAGTGATAACTGAACCATTAAATGTGTACCTACATGATGTATCAGATAACGTGGAAAGCTGAGAAGTTCAAGGCTGGTTGCAGCTCAGGATCTAATGCTTACATTGCTTCTACCAGTGTCTAACACTGTCCAAGAATTCACAGGGTATACATACATATATCTTTTAGCACAGCAAAGAGACATCAGGATGTCTAGACATAGCTGCAGTGCAAATAGGGAAGCTAATTTTGCTGCATAAGCAGTTGCTCATTTTAGTAAACAATTAAAAATTAATACAAGAAATAGAGGAAGAAAAAAAAAGGTAAATTAAATTACAATCTTTCTCTCCTCCAGCCTCATACACTGTTTATTCAGGACTTGATACAAGGAAGCAAAAGGAAATCTGAGACTGAGATGGGAAGCCTGTCAATGTGCAGTTGGAAGGAGGATAAGGACAGTTATCTCCTCAAGTGAATCTGCTAGTGATGGAGGAAGCTTTTAACTCTGAGTTCATAGTTTCCCCATTTCTTGCAACAGACACTTCTCCCCCAAAATTTTTCAACTGAACAGATAGATCCACAAATTGTGGATCCAAACTCAAGGGACAGATGCGTCCCTGAACGTATCTGTGTGGCTGCACACAGGGAACAGTGTGAAAACATTAATTAATGATAAAAAGACAGCACACTGTGCAGTAAAAAGGTCTCAATTCAACATCTCTAAATGCAAGTGGACGAAAATTCCCTCAGGAAACTGCTCTACAACATAGGAAATTGTAACAAGACCAAAAGCATGAGCAAAACCTCAGCAGCCCCTGTGACAGGTATACCAAATCATACTCCCCTGACAGGGGCTTTTTTATGCTCCTCTCTGCTGCCACAGCAAAGAACTCTGCAGCTTTATGTCCATCATTTCCCAACCAGGATTGGTGCTTACAGCTCATGAGGGACCTATGTGTCCTGAACCAACTTCTTCCCAATCAATTTTATTGGCATTATGGGACCATGCCAGCACAGCAGAAGAGAACAGGCTCTTTACTTTTTGTGAAGCACATTGATCTCACCAAATCTACAGAATTAACCCAGAGTACAAATCAATGGATGAAACCTCCAAATACTCATGCCTCCTTCTGCAAAAGCATAATTGCAGAGGGAGTGTAATTCTATTCACAGTGGAAAAGAGCCCAGCAATGAAAGACCTGCCTATAGTCCAAGTCTAATGGACTTCATTTAAACACACATACCAGCCCTGGAACACAGCAACTCCTGTCACAACTGGTGTAACAAAAATGCCAGCTTTGGTGGATCATCTGTTCTTTAGCTCATGTCAGACAGATCAAGAGAAAATAAAGCAGTTCACCCAAACCCTCACTCATCTTTAAGAAAGCAAGTTAGCAGAAACAAAAATGACTAAATTAGCCTGAAGGTTGTGGTCCAAAAACAAGAAGTCAATGCTTCTGACTTCCTTTATATATGTGGATGCAGAGAGATTTGCCCCNAAAAAAAAAGGTAAATTAAATTACAATCTTTCTCTCCTCCAGCCTCATACACTGTTTATTCAGGACTTGATACAAGGAAGCAAAAGGAAATCTGAGACTGAGATGGGAAGCCTGTCAATGTGCAGTTGGAAGGAGGATAAGGACAGTTATCTCCTCAAGTGAATCTGCTAGTGATGGAGGAAGCTTTTAACTCTGAGTTCATAGTTTCCCCATTTCTTGCAACAGACACTTCTCCCCCAAAATTTTTCAACTGAACAGATAGATCCACAAATTGTGGATCCAAACTCAAGGGACAGATGCGTCCCAGAACGTATCTGTGTGGCTGCACACAGGGAACAGTGTGAAAACATTAATTAATGATAAAAAGACAGCACACTGTGCAGTAAAAAGGTCTCAATTCAACATCTCTAAATGCAAGTGGACGAAAATTCCCTCAGGAAACTGCTCTACAACATAGGAAATTGTAACAAGACCAAAAGCATGAGCAAAACCTCAGCAGCCCCTGTGACAGGTATACCAAATCATACTCCCCTGACAGGGGCTTTTTTATGCTCCTCTCTGCTGCCACAGCAAAGAACTCTGCAGCTTTATGTCCATCATTTCCCAACCAGGATTGGTGCTTACAGCTCATGAGGGACCTATGTGTCCTGAACCAACTTCTTCCCAATCAATTTTATTGGCATTATGGGACCATGCCAGCACAGCAGAAGAGAACAGGCTCTTTACTTTTTGTGAAGCACATTGATCTCACCAAATCTACAGAATTAACCCAGAGTACAAATCAATGGATGAAACCTCCAAATACTCATGCCTCCTTCTGCAAAAGCATAATTGCAGAGGGAGTGTAATTCTATTCACAGTGGAAAAGAGCCCAGCAATGAAAGACCTGCCTATAGTCCAAGTCTAATGGACTTCATTTAAACACACATACCAGCCCTGGAACACAGCAACTCCTGTCACAACTGGTGTAACAAAAATGCCAGCTTTGGTGGATCATCTGTTCTTTAGCTCATGTCAGACAGATCAAGAGAAAATAAAGCAGTTCACCCAAACCCTCACTCATCTTTAAGAAAGCAAGTTAGCAGAAACAAAAATGACTAAATTAGCCTGAAGGTTGTGGTCCAAAAACAAGAAGTCAATGCTTCTGACTTCCTTTATATATGTGGATGCAGAGAGATTTGCCCCTGAAGGAAAGGCAAACAGGGCAATCGACTTGAAATTGTTGTGAAGTTTTACATTTTGGCTGGATACACTGAAAGGCACCCTCAGATAGAAAGAGTCAGCAGATATATTTATTTCCAGCCTGCCAGGTCCCTGCATGCCATGGCTGAGGGCTGCTACAGGCTCCTAAAAGTGCTGTGGTCCACTGAGATGTTGATGGCTCAGCCCAGGTAGCTACTGCTGAAGCATCTCAGCAGCTCTGTGCAACAGAAAGTGATGCTGGATTCAGAATAATCCAAAACATTTATTTCCATCTCATTAATATTCAAATGTTTATTTGTTATTCTGGTTGAAAAATGCAGAGCAACAGCACTGTAAAGCTTTGGAAATTTGTCTATGGGACTCTAGGTTTTTTTGCTTTTTTTCTTTTGTGATAGCTTGTTATATTCTTATATTATTACTCAAGCTTAGCATTTTAGTTAAAATTAGAGCAGTTTTCTGCATGAATCTGCAGAATTGATCCTGTGTATCTCTACTGGCAGCCACTCACAGTCAGACTTCATGTGCCCTAATGCACTTGCCTAAATTAGATATCCCATTGCAGCAAAGTACACTGATAGCAGGGACATATCAGTGCTGCCTGTGCCCTGGGAATCAGCTGGCTACTCCTTACCTTGCAGGAGATTGAATTTATGGCATTTTTTATTCTAAGGCTCAACTGTAAAGATGTCACATTTGTTTGTCAAGTCAGCTCAGGAATAATGCTAAATCCCTGATATTTTCAAATGGGTTTTGAAGTTTCACTGTAGCAAAGCCATTTCATGGAGTTTATTCTTTATTATTTCCTTACCTTTACGTCTTTGTTTTTCCAGCCACTTCAAAGGCAATGAAAAAAAACCAGCCATCAACCTAGCCCACTCCATACATCGAATTATTTTGCAAGCTCAGCTAGCACTGTATTGCCTGCAGGAACTTGCTTCTTAAATAAATCTTTTCTTCTAAAAAAAACTATTAGCAGATTTGCATTTTTCCTTTCAGAAATACAGAGGGAGCTGTGACTGGGAAAAAACCCAACATAATAAAGGAACCAATTCTCTGCTGGTAATAGCCTGTTGGGATTGCATAGGTAAAATTTGTCCCATTCCACTCCCTCACTGCAATATCTCCAAATGCCTGAGCTGACCTGTTACCCAGCACAGGGAGGGGATCGGAGTGAGCTGTGATGTGCCAGCTCCCTCTGAAGTGCTTTGGGAATTGGGCAGACTCTGACTCCAAAGGAGAGCACTCATCCATGCAGCACTAGTGGCAAAAGCTGCTTTCTGAAGCCTCTGAAGTTCCAGCTCTGCTTGTTTGAGAGTGCAGGCATAGCCCCAGCAGCTGGTGGCCCTTCCCTGGTGGCATAGCTATGCCACCCAACCCATTGGCACACACTGAGCTGCCAAAAATTCCCTTCTCCAGCAGCAGGTGCTTTTATCATCAGTTGCCCTGCTGCAGCAATGTGAGTAAATAGATTTGGGATGAGCAAGGTATTTCCCTGACATTGCTTTGCAGTAAACTGTGAGTGTTAGCTCCTTAAGCACAGGCCTCTGTTCAATGGGATAAAGAAGTAATCCCAAACCCCACCTCTAACTCTGTCCTCAGGCAGGGGATGTGAAACACCAGCCATTACTGAGCTTTTAATGCAGCAAAATGCTTTCATTTAGATTTGTGTCCTACTGAATGAAGGCTTGGTCAAGGTGCTAAATAAACCTCTGTTTAAATGTTTTGGTACAAAGGCAAGGACTACTGCACGAGAGCATCCATGATGACAACTGGGAAGGTGTTGCAGTGACTGCTCTGTATTTCCACCTAGGAATCTGCATTCACACAGCAGCTCAAGTCTTTAAAGTTCACCCATGTACATGCCAGTATACTGGATCTATGCAATGCACCAAGAGGAGCCCCACTGAGAAATAATCTCCAGCTTCAAGTCATGTTTTAAATGTGAGAAGGCAGAGAAGTCTCCTTGACTCTGAAGTCCTTACTCACTGTACTTCTTCATGATGAGTATAATAAATCTGTATAAATCAGTAATGATGCTCAACTCCAGAAAAGCATGTCCTTGTCTTTATCCGGGAGTATGGGATATGATGCTCTTTGTTTGTTGGCTGTAGCTATGATCTCCCTGGAGAGGGCTCACAGAGTGTGTGCCAAGCCCAGGACCACTTTGTGCTCTTCCTGAGCAGCCACCCTTGGACAGGCAGAGGTGAAGTTTGCAGAAAGGCAATAAAAAAAGAGTGGTGCCAAATCAACCATCAGAGCTCAGTCAAGACCAAAATTTGCAAGTTTTGAGGAAAGGCATTGATAAAACTGGGGAAAGTCTAAAGCTTGAAAAACAACTAAAGAGAACTCTTCCTGCAAAATCCTCTGTCAAAAAGCCAGTTCTGCCTGTCATTCTCATCTACTATGTCTTAAAGGAAAGCATGACAAACCAGAGGGAATAATTTTCATGTGATACATACACATGAAACCATGACTGCTCTTCAGTAGCTAGCTATTGATTTGTATCTCTCTTAAACTGTAGCATTGAATACTTGGAGCAGCTGATTCTATAGAAGACCTTTAGGAGTATATAAATACATAGAATCATAGACTCATAGAATGGTTTGGGTTGGAAGGGACCTCTGGAAGTCATCTAGTCCAACCCCCCTGCAGTGGCCAGGGATATCTCAGGTTGCCCAGAGCCCTGTCAAGCATAGAATCATAGAATGGTTTGGGTTGGAAGGGACCTACACTTCATCATGGTTAAGTAGATCCTCCAGCCAGAAAAAGAAACAGCACTGGTTGTGTTGGAAGACAGAGCTGGATGCAGCAAGATTAGTCCTGGTTTGATCAAGGCACTGCAACAAATGATTCAGAAGAATTCAGCACCCAGAAGGGACCCCAGGACATGGCCAGATATTACAAACCATTCTGTTCATATTTAACTGCTAATTAATAAAAAAAAGAAAACAGTTGAGCAATTTAGCAGTCCAACTTTGTCTCAGGAATCCTTGGAATGTGCTGCTGACTTAGCAGTGGTGTCTCCTGGAGAGTAGCTCTTCACAAAGACTTGCACCCCAACTTTCCTAAGTTAAGCAATTTCTTCCATGATGCCATGCAAATGCATCCCAGTCTCTTTTGTTTTAGAAAATGTTGTGACTCCTAGGGCCAAAATTCTGTGCTTGCACTGTCAGTTGTGTTCTGTGTATCAGCCTTCTAGTGTTCAACAAATTTTCAGACCTAGTGGTCTGTCAGCTACTACACTTGAGGAAATGCAAATTGTTTTCCCTGCAGAATTGTGATAAGGACATATTTAGCTGATTTCTGTAAGCTTGTCATAACATATATTGTGGGACATTTTCTGCATCACTGAACTCACCCAAGAAGGCACATTGAGACAAGAAACCACTCTCCCCTTCAGAGCCCAGGTTTGTTCATGTTGTGGTAATCAAGAGAAAATCCATATTTTCCCTTTTAACCAAGGGTACATGGTTTGATATTGCACAGAACATAAGGACAGATTTGCAGAGATACTTTGAAGATGGAAAATTCACTTAAGAGAATTAAGCCAATTCAAGATGCAAGAGTTAATGGTGTTACACACAGCAGCCTGTAGCTGCTTTTATTTATTGATGATACCATTTACAGCAGCTGGTAAACTTGACTGGTTTACTAGTTCCAGCTCTTTTTTCTTTCTCATTTTACCCCTCCCATGTGAGACAAAAAAACAATCTGTGGCCTTAGCAGTGACCCTTCTTTTTCAGAGAAATCCTGAATTATATTAAAGAATTGTTGAAATCTGTCTTGTTTTGTCAGGAACAAAATCAATAGAACCTAATTTTTTAAAAAAGTGTAATTTTGAGAACAGAACTGCCAGAGCTTTCATTTGATAAAGGATAAAATTATCAATAAAATTAGCATGCCCAGAGAAGAATTTTTATATATGTCCAATAGGAAAAAAAACATTAGACCATCAACAGCAGATTCATCAGCCTCCTCCCAAAGCAGGCCATGCACTCTGCCTCTCTTTTCATGTGTATCTCCTTTTGTTCCAGAGCCCCAGATTCAACTGTATTCACTGCAAATTCACCACACTCTTTGGCCCTGGATTTCTGACACTGTCACTACTTCTTTCCTTGTAAGAACAGTGACAAGTTGAAATTTGGTGGAGGGGCTAGTTTCCAGCTCCCCAGGGATGTGGGGATGGGAAAGGAATACAAACCGAAACGTTTTGCTTTTCTCTGCAAAGTCTTACATTTTCTCCATCCATCCCAATTTATATCTCTCATATTTTCTCCACCTCTCCTACTTCAAATCCCTTGCACCTCTTCCAGCAGTGCTTCCACACTCTCTAACTAGGCTTTCATTTCAGGTATCTCTCCTATCCACACAAAATGCCTAGCCTTAAAGTTTGTGACTGGCTTTCCCAGTCCCCACCTGTAATAAAAAGGAGCCTGCAATAATGATGACAACCCCTTTTCTGGTTTACAGGGTTATTACTCAAAATGCTCTTACTGTGAAAAAATCTCTTTCAGGTTTTACATGTATAATAAACACCCACACTGGTGTGCACAAGCAGTAGATTTCAGTGCTGGCTGGCAGTGAGGGTCTTCACTCCAGCATCCATCCTGCACATAGCCCAACTCTGCAGGAAACTGCTCTGCAGCCCTGGCCCAGGTCCACAAGAAGCTGGTACTCAGCCATGGCTGAGCTATATAGGGAGCTGGAAAGCAGGGAGCTGCTGTGCAGGAACATGCACAAAGGTAGCAAGAAGCAATATGGACAAGGCAAGATCTGTGTGGTCCATCCCCTCCCTGTCCTTCTAGAAAAAAGAATAATACAGGAGAAGCTTCTGTGGCATGTCCTCCACCACTGGCAGGAATTTTCAGGCTGGACACTGGAAATGAGATTTAGGAAATACAGCAGGAATAAAGGAAGTGAAAGGAGAGCATGTGCACACTCATCAGTTCCCAGCAGGCACAAGGCTTAAGTGAAAAGCTTCCTGATGACCTCCAACAAGTTACTGAAGCATGACTAGAGCAGCTAATTGAGAGGCAGACTTGATTGCCTGCACTGCACTTAAAGGCCTCATGTTAAAAAAAAACACAGAAGAAATCTCCAAGCGACAGGTGAAATTAAATGGGACACATGCAGAAAGGGCAAGAAGATGGGAACCTGTGGTGTTAAACCTTAACCATGACAAGCAGCACAATGTTCAAATGTTAATTTTGAGACCAGAGTTAAAGAGCTAGCACCTTTCTGCCTGCTGAAGCCTTTGCCTGCAGCAAACAGACATAATCGAATTATGGGAGGCTGTTAAGCACTGGCAATAAACTATCCCCAGCCATACATGGGGCTGTGAAGTGCTGCTTAATAAACTGTAAAATTTCTTCTGCTCTCACCTGGCTTTTTGTAGGTTGCTGTGCATTTTCCTTCTGGAAGTGATAGTAAGTGCAGGATCAGTTTGTCACTGATGTATGCAAATTTTTTACTTATCTTTAGAAATATTAACTGTCCCTGCCTCCAGTACTCTGGCCTCTCTTTAGTTTCTTTGAGAAAAGAATGGTTTAGAAAAGATAGCCAGTCTGGCTTTCATTTTGCTGTTGCATGTGTATTTGTGTGCGTGCATGTGCACGTTCGTGCAATATAGTAGTGCTAGAGCAGGTGTTACTCGATGATGTGTTGACACTGCAATTAATGTTTATTCTCAAAGCAGTCATTGTGAATCAGGTTAATTCATTATCCTGGAAAAAGGACAGTTTCTTTCTCTAAACCATCCTGCAGGCACATTTGTATGGAGCTGTAAGATGAATTCTGTAATAATCTCCAGCCCTTGTGTCTGGCACAAACCAGTTTCAGCCACAGGCATGTTTTGTATCTTTCATCAGAAGCAAACAGGTAAAAATTAATGCTTAAACCATCTCTTTAGGGCTGCCACATCCCACAGCTGGTAATACAAATATTTAACATTGTAAAATAAAATCAATAGTAAGTCCTTTAATAATGCAATGGCTTTATAATGTAACTATTAATTATGTACAACATCTTATTTTTTGCATTCTAAAGTTACAACAGTTACACTAGTGATACTAAATCATCTTAAATACATAAATAATCACTGCTGAGAACCACAAATACTTCAAGCTCTAGAGAGGACTTGGCCAATTTCTGATTCCTGTGTTCCTTTGTCTATCCTCAGTCCCTCTGTCCATGAGAGCATTTATAGTGTGCGGTCACATGCTGAGGAAACTTGGACGGTATAAAGGCACAAGAATAACTATAAATGAACCAAAAATGAGCACCCCGGAGCAGCAACAATAAGGAGACCAGAAGGCTTTTGGAAAGCAGTGCATTTTATTCCCACATCTCATTCTGCAGTCTTCCGCTGATGCTATTAAAACACCTCAGCACGAGGCAATACTTTTATTTTATTGTGCGACAGTCTCTTACTGAAAAAGTGGTTTGCATTTGCCAAATTCCCATTTTAATTTAGGGAATTTACAGGTATAAACAGACTACAATATACTCACATTTCGACTATACATGCAAATGTACAACACCGTAACAGCAGCTTTTTTAACAGTCAAAACTGTTCAAATTTCCGCGAGTTTCTACTAATACTTGAACAACAGTAAGCGGCAAAACACTGAACTCTCCCAGGAAAAAGTCTTGCCACAAGAGTCCAGGGGGAGAGCTTTCTACAACATGTACCAAACATGGAGTATATGCTACCAGATCGAAGACTGGCATCCAGGTGGTAAAAAGATCCACACTTCTTGTGGACAGAAAACACTGAGGACAGTGAGGAGAGATCAGAAATGTGGGTTTCTCTTCAGCCATCTGCATGATTACAATGCAGTTGAATATCGTAATGAGTTCAGTAATATAGCAACTATAAGTCATAGGCACAACTTCTTTAGTCTAGGAAGCTTTTGAAAAAACAAAAAAACCCCTCTATTATATTAGCCTATAAACAAATAGTGCTTTTATTGAAAAAGATGCCATATGGAGCTTGAACAAAAAGTAAACATATTTTGGCACGCAGCCAGTATCTCTCAATTCTTAAACACAAGCTACACATAACATGTGATGTACAGATCTCCAGGTATTGTCCCCCACCTCAGCAGCTACAGACTATTAGCCTGAATGTCTTTATAGCCATCTCTTTTAAAACCTGTGGGTGATGCCAGGTCACCCAACTTCTGCACTCACTCAAGAACCCATACTGTCACACCCGATACCTCTCCCTGCATTTATTGACAATAGAGAATCTAAAGCTCCCCCAGAGAGCAGTTTTGCAAATATTCCCTGCTGGGTAAATTGCTTATTTTGGATTTGAGTGCTGAACACGCTGTGAGGCTTAATGCTGCCTGTTTGGCTTGAGAAGGCATTGGGCTAGGCACTGCTTAATTAGGGCTGTGGGAATAACTGATTTTCAGTTCAGTGGCTTAATAACTAATAATAATAACAGTAATAACAACCACAAACAACTTGGTTCATTTTTTCAGATGATAAAGTTGTTTCAGCATGTGCTGAAGATGTCTTCATGGCTGGGGCACCCTTCTGAGATGAGTAAGACTCAGTCAAATTTCTTCTCTGTCTGGTTCTGAGCAAAGGTTTGACCCAAGGATCCTCACCTACTGGAAGGGTATCCCCAGGCTAAGAAACACTCAAATGCCTGTTTCCCAAGGCTTTCCCACTGAATGTATGTGGTACAAAATATTAGCATAATCAGTAGAGGTCTCACTGAAGAGCCTGTTTCCCACTTCCCACAGAAGTGCTGCAGCAGTCAGGGTGGAGAGGCAGCTCTGCCTCTCACAACCTGTGGGGACAGTCAGGGCACAGGGGAGCAGCTTCCACAAAAGCCATGGACATCTCCGTGCCAAGTGCACCGAGCATTGTAGCACATCTCCTGGAGCACACTGCGGCTCCCTGCCTGCTCACCTTCCTGCCTGCACTTTCTTCCACAGCATAGGGGCAGCAAGGGCTGATACACACAAAACCATGTCCCAGGACACAGCGAAACTGTCCTCCGAAAGCACCCCTGGGAATAGCAGAGAATAGTATCCCCAGTTGTGCTATCAGCCTGTGCTTCTGAGAAAGAGACAGAGGACACCTGGGTTCCAGTCCAGGCTCTGATTCACCTGTCTTTAGGGTACACATTGGGGATGGCACAAGGCACACATTTTCTCCCTAATTTTTTTATAGCCCTCCCAAATCAAATCAATATATACCAACATTTCCAGACTCTTTTATTTGGGTCAAGCTAATATTCCCAATTCTACATGTAGTTAAAGCTCATAGGAGAACATCCTTCTTTTGCTAACCAAAGCCTCTCAAAACTTCAGATCTGGTTCTGCGCTCATGCACACCACCACAAGACAAAAACATTTCTACTGAAGACACAAACCACCCCATGTAAACCAGGTCCAAGGTCCAGCCTGGCCACAGAATCAGGGAGAGTTTCAACTCTTCAGTTAAGAGGGTGATTTTTCCCTAAAATAACTGAAGCAGCACAACCTCTAGCTCTGTTGCAGTCGTATTGACACATGAAAGTACAGTTAATAGGAGCTTATATATTGTAGGAGTTTATATGGAGTACCGATAATTGAACAGTACAGAGATGGAAGCACATTGACAGAGCCTCCGAACAGTGTTAAAGTCACAAGGCTCCAGGCAAAAGCTAAGCTAGAGGCCATCGCCATGTCACTGGCACTCCTGATGTCCCTCACAGTCCAGGCTGCTGGGCAAGCACTCCATGACTTCCCCTTACTCAACCCTCTCTGTGTCCACAGCAGAGGACTCAGCATCTTTAGCTGTGGTGGGTCTAAACTGATGTACTGAAAGCAGCTGAAAGCAAGCCCAAAGCATGAGCAAACTCTGACCTTCTGCTTTTTGACAATGAGGTAAACTCATCCTACATGATTTGGATTTGTCAGTATTGATGTGGAAATGTATGCTCTGCCTTTCCCCCTGTACAGAGAACCAGGTATCTGTCCTCAACCAATAGGTTTTCAGACCTGCTTTTTAAGGGTTTGGTAGCTCTTCATTTTCTATCAAATAATCCTTCTTTATATAATTTGCACCCCTCACCAACCTCCATACTCCAAGATAGGCATCCTTCAGTGAGCTCTTGTTGACTTCTTGTGTGCCGGTGGCTTTTCCCTGGATCATCAGTCCCTTGGCAGGTTTTTCAGTGCTGTCCTTCTCTTCCTCTCTGGTCTGGCTGTTCCCTGTGGCTGATTCTTCCACTGCTGCTTCCTCAGCCCCCTTCTCCTGGGAAATTGCCTCCATCGCAAACACTGCTTGGTCTCCAGCCTGCCTTTTCCCTTCCTCTTCTCTAGCTTCTTCCTCCAGGTCCTCATAATTGCTCTGCTGTCTGGTCTCAATGTATTTGGCCACACAGTAAATGACAGACCCTAAGGTGTTGACCACAACACCAGCTATAAATAACTTTGTGGGCTCCACATCATTGAATGCCACCATGCCCACTGTGATGGTTGCTATGCTTTTCACCACCCCTACGAAGCTGGTGGTCACAGCTGAGTTAATGTAAGTGCAGTGAAGGGTGGTAAAGTTCATGGCACAGCTAATCAGAATACAAGCAATAAAGATGCATACCATGGCAGGGTCCTTCCACCCTGGGAAGGACCAGACATTGATGGAATCCATGCTGGCAAAGGAGCAGATGATGAGAAAAGGAGTGGCTGAAACAGCAATGGCATACTGAGCTGTCAGGGGTCCGTATTCACTGTCTACACTGGTCTTCTGAATGAGCACCAGGTAGGCAGCATGTATCAGCACGGCCAGCACTCCTGTCACATAGCCCATAGCATCCCCAGTCAAGTCACCGGCTCCTGTTGGGAGAGTCACAGGAAGAAACAACCATGGGTGTTGCATGTGAGACGGAAAAAGAGTACAGTTTTGGACTGGGGGCATTTTTTGGAAATGCACTTTCCATAACTCCTAGGATTTGTCATGCTTGTCCATGGCAGAACACACTTGCCTCCCAAAAGGTAGATCTCTTGGGCTTTTTTTGCATACTGCAAAGCTATTGAACGTCTCCAACTCTTCCTCTAAATCCCACAGCCCAAATCAGATTGTGTTCTCCCTTTTTTGGAGACACTATGGGAGATAGTCAGATAGAATAGCACATACACACAGCAACGACTCTGGGCATCCTCTTGCCAGTGTAAGTGTGTGTCAGCACCAGCTGGTCGAGACACCTGCCCCCCAGCCTCCAGCCCTCCTTCTGCCCTCCTACTTTCCCCAGCAAGGCCAAGCTGTGTGGGGTCCCACAGTGAGAGCCTCCCCCTGAGGCTCTGTCAGCCTTCTATGCACATTAAGCTACTTGCCACCCGCACTCTGTTCCCTGGGGCAGCCCCAAACTTGGAGTGTTGCTGGGCTACACAGAGCCACCTCGGCCTCCCACCTCACCTACACCTTGGCTGAAAATCAACATAGATAGGGCCCCAAGCCCTACAGGGTTGCAGCTGACGCCAAAGGTTACAACTATCCCTGTAAGGCTGCACTTACCCCAGGAGGGCTGTAGTTGCCCCCACAGGGTTGCAGTTGTCCCTAGATGATTGATTACTTCTAACTGAAAGGCTGCACCCACCTCCCAGAAGACTACACTTCTCTCTGTAGCATTGCACCTTCCCTAAAAGGGTTGTATAAGGTTGCACATATTCCCACAGGTTTACACCAACCCTTACATGGCTACACCGACCCCCGTAAGGATGCAAACATCTCCCTAAGGCTGCATTGAGTCCAATAAGATTGTACCTGTTACAGCTGGGATTCATCCACCCCCTAAGCCTGTATCAGGCACCCCGTATCCTCGCACCGGCTGCCGCTGCCCGCCCCGTCCCGCCTCGAATCGCAGCCGGAGCAGCAGCGGCTGCCGGTGCAGAAGCTGCGCCGCTGCCGTCGTCGAGGCGCCCCGCGGCAGCCCTCCCCATCCCATCCCGTCCCGTCCGGTCGGTGCGGTCGCACTCACCGGCCAGCGCCGCGCCGCAGGTGGTGATGAGGACCGCGACGAGGACGCCGGGCGAGGGCATGCCGTCGCGGAGCACCAGTGCGCCGGTGAGGAGGGTGACGAGCGGCAGGCAGCGCTTGAAGACTACGTACATAGGGAGGCTGAGGCCGCGAAGCGACCAGAGGGTGAGAGTGGACTGCAGCGTGGCCAGGGCGGACACGGCAGCGAAGGGGCGCGCCAGGCGGGGCCCGAAGGGCGGCAGCGCCGCCAGCCCTCGCCGCCGCAGCGCTTCCAGCCCCAGCGCCGCCGCCGCGCTGCTGAGGCACTGCAGCAGCGTCAGGAAGGCGAAGTGGTAACGGGCCAGCAGGAACTTCAGCAGGATGTTCAGCGAGCCCGAGCACAGCCCGTGCGCCACCGCCACCGCTACTCCCCGCGCACGGCCCCGCCACCGGCCCATCCTCCCCGCGCACGGCCNCTCGCCATCCCCAGTGTGTCTCCACCACCACTTTCGGTGTCCCCCTTCCTCCCCATCGCGCCGCTCCCGGTGATCCCCCGGCTTCGCCCCGCGGTGTGCCCCCGGCTCAGCGGAGATGGGGAGTCCCTCCCTCGCCGCCCACCAGCCCCCCCAAGCAAGGGGCGGGCAGGGACAGCGCGGTGTGCCGTGCCGTCAGCCCGGGGGATGATAGCCCGCCGCGGAGAGCGGCTGGTCCAGCGCTAACGGGGGACACCCGCAGAAAACCCCATGTCTGCCGCGGCGGGAAGCTCAGTGCAAGCCCCTCCGCAGCGCACAAGCAAGGTGGCACCGCTTTTCTCTCCCCAAAAGCGTACGACCTCCTAGGAAAAGGCATTGTCCGGTCCTACCGGCAGCACCCCTCCTGCAGCATCCCCGCTGCCTGGCGCTGGCGTCCCAGCCTCCACTCTTCGCCCTGCCGCTCGCTGCCTTCTCGGTCAGAGAGACAGGAGGCACCGCTAAGCGATCACGGAGAATCTGCGTCTAGCAGGGAGATTTTTCCTTGAGGGGTTACTAAAGATTGGTAATTATATAGAGCCATCGAAAGTGATGTTTTAAAGCCTGGTGAAGTATAATGTGCTAGTCCCTTCTCTCGACTTGCCAGATGGTTTTAACAGAAGACCGCAGTGGATGCCCTCGACTCCGACTCCTAAGGAGAGCAAAAGCAGTTTTCTCAGACAGCCAGTCCTCTAGCAGTCTCCTGCACTGTCAGGCAGCATAAGGGACTGAAAACCTATAATTTTATTTGGAGATGCCTTACAATCTTAAGACTTCTTTTAACATCATGCAGGTTTGGTCTCTGTCATCAGCAATTAAGACTACCTTTCACCCATCAATATAAGATTAGTGGGCATGGTGGTGTTGGGTCAACAGTTGGACTTGATGATCTTAGAGGTCCTTTCCAATCTTAATGATTCTATGATTAGCAAAGCTGTTCTTGATTTTAAACAAAACCAGCCTCCCCCCTCTCCATGGGAACAGTGTTAGAAAGAACCAGCTTGAGGGAAACCGGCACATTGACACATGAAGTTTTTGGAAGACTCATCACAAAAAGCATAGACCAGATCCTGGGAAGGATTGGTGGTTCTAGTGGGCTTGCACAGAATTTAGCTGAAGCATAGCATGCATTTCAGCAGTATCAAAAAGGCACAGCTATTTTCTGTGAGATTTCTGCAGGAAAATGTTACGTTTCAGTCTTAGTTCAGTTCACAGACCTCCCTAGACATAACCAGCTCCCAAAGCCAGCTATGCTTCTTCCCAGCTGTTACACTGGAAACTCCTGTACAGGTTGGCGTGCAGGTGAGACCTGTAGTGATTGCAGGAAAGGGATGCTGATGCCAACAGCTCCCAACAAGAGCAGGGCAGGTGTCAGGACTGCCAGGCAAGCAAGCATGCATGGGATGACCATACTAGTCTGGAGGAGTGGCAGGAAAACCACCCTGACACCCAGCACTGGGCTCTTCATCCCAACTGAGAGAAGCCATGTATGCCCAGGATTACTGGTGGGTGCAGTAAGGGGCTCTCAGTAGTCATAGGGATCAGTTGCACCAAAGAGGATGTGTTATAACATTTCCTGGGCAGTGGAGTTGGTACAGGCAGGGAAAGGAGACAGGGCAAGGTTTATAAAATGAAACAACAGAGGTACACATTAAGATGAAGAGGGAAACTGGCAATAAGGGAAAGGAAACCATGGGTACTATTAAACCAGAGGTAAACAACAAGAGAAATACTATTCACTAAGCAAAAACAAAATAACTTTTTTTTTTTTTCACCTTTGGGGTAAATGTGGATGGAGACAGAAGCAAGGAGTGGAAATCTAACCTGCAGTCTTCTTCCAGAATCCACCTTGCACCAAATTCAATGCCATTAGCTGTGCTTGTGCAGGGGCCAGCAGCCACTGCTGACTCTGCCTGTGACCAATGCAGACATAGCAATGCATCCTTCTGCTTTTTGACATGTGTTCAAAATGTGTTTGACATGGATATTCTTTCTCACCAGAGGTTGTCTCCTGCTTGCCTGCTTTTTATTTTTCAATTTATTCACTTTTTATCAAGCCACTCTTCTCACTCCCCTCCTTCTTGCCTGGCATTTTCTCACCTTCCCTTCCTTTCCCCATTCCTATTACAAAGCCTGACATTAATGCCAGAACAAGATTGATTTTGTGAGAACCAGTATAATGCTCACCTGAGTCAAACCTGCAGCCCTTTTCCTCCTTCATCCTGTCTCTTCTTCATTTTTACAAGATCTATGAGAGGTTTATCCTAATATCTAGCATTTTAAATTGCCTTTTTCCTCTTTTAAATGTTCCCTAATTATTTTCCCTGTTGAATTATTTTCCATTTTGTTATCTCTCTGGTTCTTACCAAGGGAGTTGTATTTTCATTTTTGGAAGGAAAGCATGCACCAAGATCCAGAAGATTTTAGGCAAAATGACATGTCAGTTGTGGCTACCTCCCTGATGTCATGGGGTGTTCCACCTTGGGAGCCTTCACCCACTTCAGCATCTGCACTGCAGCATAAAATACAAACTCACAGTTAAGTGGTCTGAAATATTAAGGCATATAAAGGTTGAAACTCTTATTTAAACTTACTGGAGACCAATTCTGGCTTCAAAACCTACTGAAGAACTGTGCCAATGCATTTAAACTAGCTTCCATTTGGACTCATCCCAAGCCCACCACAGCACAATTTAAAGGAATTTGTGGAACACTGTGACAGAATTTGCACACAGGAAAAAAACAACCCCTCCTTCTGCCAAGTAAGTGCAAATGGAAAAAAAAATCTAATCATGCTTTCTGCAAATACTGTAGTAATTGGGACTCCACCTAAGCACAAGCATAAGCTGTGGAAGAAACAATTTTGTCCCCTCACCAGTGAAATTATCACTAGAGAAGTAAGTCTCTAATGTTGCAGAGAATCAGGCTGCAAGTCTGCATTGGAGGCTAAACACTCTCCTGATTGAAACAGAGAAATGAGCAGATCAGGAGGACAGAAATTTGAACAGAATAAAACAGAACAGCTCAGTTAGAAAGCACCTACAGTGATCATCTAGTCCAACTGCCTGACCACGTCAGGGCTGACCAAAAGTTACAGCATGTTGTTAAGGGCATTGTCCAAATACCTCTTAAACACTGACGGGCTTAGGGCACTGACCACCTCTCTAGAAAGCCTATTCCAGTGTTTCCACCATCCTCTCAGTAAAGAAATGCTTCCTGAATTCCAGTCTGAACCTCCCTTAGCACAACTTTGAACCATTCCCATGTGTCCATATCACTGGATCCCAGGGAGAGATTAGCACCTCCCTCTCCACATCCTCACCTCAGGAAACTGTAGAGAGCAGAGAGGTTGCCCTTCAGCCTCCTTTCTGCCAAACTAGACAAAACCCAAGTCCTTAGCCACTCCTCAGAAGACATTCCTCGAAGTCCTTTCACCAGCTTTGTTGTCCTCCCCTGGACACTTTCAAGGACCTTCACATCCCAGACAGTACTCTGGTGAGGCCACTAAATTTGGGAACTCAAGCATCTTTGTCCCAAGTACCATACCCTATCTCTTGGAACTCACTTGCTTTTCAAGGCCAGCTTCTTACAACACCTCTCATGGTACTCCTAATGTTAGTCTTGTCTGTACACAGCACGAAGGGATGGAGGGGAAGGTGCTGCCCCTTGCCAAACTATCCCTTTTGCAACACAGATCCAGGGCAGGCTCAGTGTCAGTGTCCCACTGCCACTCCATCACTCCATGCTCAGAAGATGAGTTCTGTTGCACTTCACTGGGAAAGAACTGGATCAAACAAGAGAGAGAGACATCATTTGAGGTGACACTGCTGTGAAGGTACATCCCTCATGAGCTGTTCAAGAATCCAGAGACAGCAGTGGGTGCTCAGTTCATAAGCTGATGCTGTTATAAAATTTAGACCTAGCAGTGGGGCACAGACTCACAGTAAGTAGATGGTTATGATACCTTAGCTCTAAGCCTTTAATGCAAATTATGCTCAGTTTTTCATTTCACCTTGGTATGATGACATCAGGGAGAGAAAAAAACAACAAAACGTGGAGCAAATTGGTGTCAAATTTGTAAGGACATCATTTTTAAAAATAGTTTATTGGATGAAAATGATAAAGATGTATATAAAATGTTTAATGGACAGTTTGCTTTAAATTAGGTTATAATGCAACCATGAAATATATAGGGGAAGTGTTGTGCAGAAGTGTTGTATCCATTCCCCATCACATGACCCTGAGCATATTCCAAACTAAGCACTACTACTGAAAGGCTTAGCACACCCATGCCTATGCAGCAAGATTTGAGGTCAGCACTGTACTTGGCTAGAAGAGATCACTTCATCACTGACATGTGGTCTGCACAAGGAGACACAAAGAATCATTTAAAATAGCTTTCTTTTATCAAAATGCAGGCCTGAGAGTACATACAGCAAGGCAAAGCTGCCTAAGTTATGGTCTCTAAAAGCAACTGTCATCCAGTATTCATACAAGACATAAACTGTGATTACAATACTCTTTACTTATAAGATACTCTCAGCATCTTCCACTGCATTTACTTTTTTCTTAATTAGGGAAGTGAATACAAGAATGTAGCCAAAGATACAGTGTGCAATTAATTTAATAGCATTGCAGAACAGCAAATCCACTGCTTTAGAACAAGATTAATACATTTCTTGGACCAAGGAGAAACCTATGGAATCCTATAAACAGTATCTTCCACATGAGCAAGTTTAGAAGTAGAACATATTACATCTTTAAAACTGTTGTTGTTAAAGGTCTGTTTCAGTAAACCAAAACCAGATCAGAAGTTAGTTTTATGGTCATAAAATAAAAAGCATTTCCTTAAAACAATTACAGCAAATACTCCCTGAGAATTAAGAATCAGCAAACAACTACTACCAGACTGCTTTTTCTGTTACAGTGCAGAAATTTTACAGCACATTCTCTCCATTCAAAGATCAAGCAGAAAGATCAAAGGCCACAGGTTTTATTTACTATATGCATCTTCCAGACGTCCTCATTTTTCCAAGAGAATTGAATGCGAACGCAGCAACTCTCAGCACTGAAGCTAAGCAGGACATGAGAGCAGGCAGTTAAGAAAATGTTTAATCCATAGAATCATAGAATGGCCAGGTTGGAAGGGACCCTAAAGATCATCTAATTCCAACCTCCCCGCACTGAGCAGGGATGCCAGTCACTAGACCAGGTCACCCAGGGCTGCATCCAGCCTGGCCTTGAACACTGCCAGGGATGGGGCAGCCACAACCTCTCTGGGCAACCTGTGCCAGTGCCTAACCACTCTCCAGGTAAAGAACTTCCTCATAATCTCCAATCTAAATTTCCCCTCCTTCAGCTTATAACCATTCCCCCTTGTCCTATCACAGTCTGACCGCTTAAAAAGCCTCTCCCCTAGGCCCTTATAATCCATGTGTTGAGTGTGTGTGTGATCAGGATTCCTTTTATTTCCTCCCTCCCCGTGCTAGGTTTTCTAAATTCTCCTTTCTAACAGCCAGGCTGTGGCAGCATTCTGGAATATCCTCCTCCCTCCCTCCAGTAACACATGTGTGAAATACACAGCCACCACCAAAACGTTCCACTCAATCAGACAAGTAACTTGTAGTCTAAGCAGAAAAGGGAGATAAAGCAGAAAAGGTTTCAATTACTAAGGTTGAAATAATCAATTTTAATGCCTAAAATTAGATTTTATGGCCCACAGCACTGTTGAAAGCTGTATGCAGCACAGCTTTGCTCTTGCATCATTCCTCAGCACACAGAACATTTGGAATTTGGTGCAACACACTGTCACCAAAAAAAAAAAATAATTCTACTTTTTGTTATTAATTCAGCTGATGGCATTCTGGGGTCACTTTGCAGTGACTCAACAAAATACAAGATTCTATCAGGATCCAGAGTCTCATGGTGTAGAAGATGGTTTCTTTCTGTCTTGCTCTAACACCCAACCAATATATGTTTATCTCTCTGTGATTACCTGCTTGTTCCCTGGCTCCTTCTTCAAGATAGCACAATCATTCCTTCCTTGCAAGGTACAGGTCTTAGCTCTGCTGAAATCTTTATTCCATTTCTTTAAAGCATCCAACAGATCTGGGAGTGTCTGCTACTGCTTGATATATGAGTGGTGCAACCCAGCAGGGTACAGCATTCATCAACAGGAGACTATGAAAACCTGAACACACATCTCCAAACACCCAACTTGCAAGGAATCTTTTGATGATAAAGATTATTGATAAAGGGCAACAGCAGAAGGAGACAGCTTTAAGAAGTTTGAAAAAAAAAAAGGCCATCAGGAAAGAACTCTCACATATACCAGTTATACCAGTGAGAACTGCAAGAGTATCACAGTTGGATCCTGAAAGAGTATTCAAAGAGACTGGAGAAGCATAAAAAGCAGATCTCTACTTAGCAAGGAAAAACTAAGATGAAAATACCAGCATGTGGGCTAAGAAGTCAAACTTGGCACGCAAAGTACTCAGCATACCTATAAACTGTAAATACAAGAATGCCACACTGGATCTGCTATGCTTATGTCATGCAGTTAATCTGCATCTGTGTAGGTTCAACTGCTCTGGACATCAGCTCTGACTTTGACCAGGCTGTCAGATGTCCAGAAACACTGAGTATGTGGCCCCATTCCTCCTCTCTCTCAGAAGAACTTTCTAAGTGAAAACAGAAGACAAGTCTAATAGAAGAGATGGTAATCCTGTCTCTAAATCTAAGGATTGTGATCCAATTAATGTTGTATATATTTATTTTTCCTAAGCATTTTCCTCTATCATCAGAGTATCTTTCCACATTACTTCATCAACTGTTTTACCCAAGGAGATCTAACAGAAAAAAATGTATGAGAATAATCTTTACCATCTTTGTGAAGTGGCAATCAAAAACATCAAATGAATCAGCTGACTATAAAGTATGACATTTACTGTCTATCAAGAGTATTTGTCACATTGCACAATAAAATAATGCAATGCAAGCCACAGCAACACATATAAATGCATCTGAGTGATACAAACCTCAGTTAACATTACAGTACTTTACAGTGAAAAGCCTCTGTTTTTCTTTCCTTTTTTTTTTTTTTCTTCTCTTCTACAGTGACATTATTGCAAAATCCACTGCCAGTTACTTTTATTCTTTATAAAGATCAAGAAGATTCAGGCCTCTGCTCTCATCACTAGCCAGACAGATCACAAATTCTGTTGGTGATTCTACTCTAAAGATGATACCAGCTCATACCTGCTATGGCCATTCCTCAGCTATTCAGTAGCTGTTGAATGTTTTGCTGGCTCAAGTACTACCTGTACAGTAAATCAAGTCCTAAAATCTCATGTTAAGTGCACAACACTCCAGTCAAGCACAGTTTTACTTAGAAAGTGACACTAGTATTAGTGACACTGTTGACTCTTCAGCACAAGCCTGGTTGTGGGGGAAGAAAGAAAGGTTCCTGGTGTGTCAGATCTTCAATTTTCTCTAGACAGGAACTGCCAGACATGATGGAGTATAGATCTTGACTAGTTCATCCCAAGCACAGTCCACCACCTACAAAGCAAATAAAATGTATTCAGATTCTTCACAACTGTCATTTTTAAAAAAAGCCCCAGAAGAAACATAGAAGAAATGAATGTATATTGTGGAGTTAAGACTGGTTGGTAATCTGATTTACAATGCTTCAAAATTATACAATAATGCATTTGGTATTGGTTTGATTTTTAAATCTTTGCCTTTACTGAGACACATGAAAATCAACAATATCCTATTTTTCATACTGCCCATGACGAAAACAGGGAAACTTTTGAGTTTCAACTGATTATTCCAAATAGAGTGAAGAACATAACTGAGAATGAAAAAAGGAAGGACACAAGAAAGTCCAAACCTCGTGGTGTTTCTTGTTCTTTTTACACAGTCTCAGGACCCTTTTAGTATGCTATCTAAAAACTTCATGATTAAATCATAGAACCAGAGAATCATTTGGGTTGGAAGAGACCTCTGGAGGTCATCTAGTCCAACCTCCCTGCAGTGCAGGGACATCCCCAACTAGATCAGGTTGCTCAGAGCCCTGGCAAGCCTCACCTGGAATGCCTCCAGGGATGGGGCCCCAACCCCTGACAACTCAAGCAGATGACCTATGATATATACTCAGAAAATACTGTGGGAGACAAGAACTAAGGTAAAGGGAAGAAGAAAGAGAGCTAAAGAGAAAAAGCTGAAGAGCCTTACAAATGTATGCCAGTAAATCTGGCTGAATCCATCTTGCATTGTCTTTCCACCAGTTGGGATCACAAAGGATACTGTATTGGATCCTTCGCACAAGCTTTCCTCTGCTGTAGACTGCAATTCCTTTTCTCTTCTAGAGCCAAAATGAACAGCTGCACACTAAAAATTTGGAAATCCAACTTCAATATTGATGTCACACTATAATTAGCCCATTTTGTGTTTACTATACTGCACTACTGTTCATTTTTATTGCTTCCTTAGCTGGTTTTACTTAGTTGTTTGAAGTGCTTTCCACATACATCTAAATGCATCAAAAAAGTCTCTTGACAATATGTCTGTCTATTCATACAACATAATAGAGCTTTGTGTAATACAATGTTCTGCTGCATTGCAGTCCTCCAAATCACCAAAAAGTTCTCTACTAAATGCTGTGTAGAAACTGTCAATCATATAAAGCACAGGGGTTTTAATATTCTGCACAGCTCTGGATCAGTATCTGTATCTCTATAAGCAACACTTTCTACTTTCATAAAGAACCAAGAAATAGAGATAACATTTGGAAAAAATCCCATGGGAATTCCCACCTGTTACCAATGTAATTAACATCCATGAAGTAGCCTCTGAACAAAGAGTTACAGAACCATTTAATCTAGCAACACTAAAAACAAACGGGATTTTAAAGGGAGTTTGAAAAGGATCACTTGTAGTAATCTGCCCAACTCATTGACTTAATGATAGCACATGAAAGATGAAAACATACTCCAGCAAACAAAAGGAAAAATAAAAGCTACAGCAAATAACAGTGTATCAAGTTCTCCTGTGCAGCAGAAAGTCTATAATGGAATACTGATAGCAGAAACCTTGATGAAAATACACATGCCAAGAACAGCAAACAGGTATATATATAGGAAACTGGAACACTACAGCATGGAACAATGCAATAGCATTTCTGTTTCTCCATAAAACTTTCTCCAAAATACAGCCCCAACTGTAAGAGAAATGAGACAACTGTCAAGGCAACAGCACAGCAGCCAGCACTAACTGATGGAAAGCTGCAACATGCCCCTTTGCCATATCTCATAGGTTATCACTGCCTCAAATATAAACAATAAAATGAACCCTGGGATAAGGAGGAGCACTTGTTCATGCAGCTACTGCATTAATTTACAACATATCTTCTCTTGTCATTTTGCCTTTTCTCTTATGACTCATCTTATGCAATGGTCTTACGACTGTTGCATGCCTTTGCTCAGATGAGGAGAACATAGGGTGTTACATATAAGTGCTTTAAAAAGTATTTAGAAACGTTAGAGCTCATGCCACATATGAGTATTTTTAATATCTACTTTAAAGCACTTTAACAATTTATTTAAAAACACAAAATTAAATGCTACTTATTTTAAATATTAAAATAGCAGCAGAAATTTCATTGGGAGGAGAGTTGATCCAGCACATGGCAGGAAATAAATATGGCATAAAAAAAGCAGCAAGTTCCTAGAGTTTATCTTTTGATCCATGAGATGAAGTTATTAACAGACAGAGAAAATCCTGCTGTGGTAGGATGAAGGACAAAGGAAAACTGAAAACATACTCAGACATTATTTGCATACCTGATAAAAGTCCTTGCCATTAGGAATAGGAAGGCATGGAGGTTTGTCTTTCTGTGAATATGTCCACTATCTCGGGGAGAAATTTTACTCTCAGATTGAAACAAATCTCACTGATTTCAGTATTTAGAGGGTGAATGATTTACAGTTTTTTAAGCTGACACTGAGTAAAGACAGTTTCTTTCAGTTGCAAAGAACTGTTTAAATTATAATATTATTATATTTTTGAGACTTGTATGCCATGCAATTTTCATTTCATTAATGAATACTAAACTGTTATTGTAACTATAGAATAAAATTCTACTACAGCAACTTTTAACTATCAAAAATTCCAAGAAAACAGAGAATAACTAGAGCTTACTTGAAAACCGAGATTATTCTAGCTTACATTGACTGATAAATTACATCAAGAAATAATGCAAATAGAAAAAGCACTCTGAACCAGGTAATTTTAATTATAACTAAACCTATATGGGACAAAGGCAATAAAAAAAACCCAGACATTTAGTACTTGTCTCTAATACTTTTATTTCAATACCAAAGCTGCAGTACTTGCATATATGCTTAGGGGTACTATACTGTCAATACTGCAGAAGAAACATCATGCCAATTTATCTGCCAGTAGAAATTTAAGCAAGTCTATTTGATGCACATAAAATAAGGATCACTGTATTTCTCTTCAGGTAAAGCCAAAAAACAAACAAATGAAAACCTGCAATCATCACAGGAAGCTGACTGCTTGATTGGAAAATCAGAGTTTAACTCAAATGAAACAGCTATCCTGTATTTTATTGAAGTATGTATCCATGTCCCAGAGTATAACAATGTTTCCCACCACCTGATTTAATACTGACATCCATTTATTTATCAAAGCCATTTCCATTGACTCACTAACTGATTTACTCCTCTGACAGGCCCTCTGTTTCCTATTCATCACAATCATCTTGCTTTGCAATAGACTTAGACCTTTTCCAGCACCCGAGGACAATCTGTTCAGACTGGTGCAATTATCTGCATGACATTCTGCCTCTTTACTGATTGGAAGAAGCAAGAAAACACAAGAAATGTCCCAAGTCACTACTTAAATTTTTCACTACTTGAAGGCATAGTAAACCTCCAAGCCTCTACCAAGATTAAATACATTCAAAAAGAACAACTAAAACCTCTGAGTTCAATAACCCCTTTAACAAAGGTGCTGAGTCAGAAGAAAGCACAGCCCTCTCTAGATTAATATTTCTGGAAGTATCTTGGTGCCACTCAGCTTCCGAGTGCTCATAATAAATCACAGGATAATACACAAATGTGAGTGACCCATTTGTCTCCTTAGCTTTTCTCCATCTCATTCCATTTTCATATAAAACTAATAAGACCTGTCCTTTTTCTACAGGAGAGACAGTGGACCAGGTTGCCCAGGGAGGTGGTTGAGTTCCCATCCCTGGAGGCATTCCAGGTGAGGCTTGCCAGGGCTCTGGGCAACCTGATCTAGTTGGGGATGTCCCTGCCCACTGCAGGGGGGTTGCACTAGATGAGCTCCAGATGTCCCTTCCAACCCAAACCATTCTAGGATTCTATGAAGTAGTCAGTCCTTTGCTTCCATTAATGTTGTGCTTACCTTCCTTTTCTAGTTTCTTATCTTTGTGGTTTTTTCATACAGAATTTCATGGTCTATTTATATAATTGTTATATATTTTTGAGGGGTGCTGAGCATCCTCTGTAAGAGTGTGGGATGGAGATTAAGCAGAGATGCAGCAAGCTTGTTAGGTTTGCTTCTCATCGAATTACTTTCACAGGTGATTATTAAAATTGGTTGGCTAAGTGCATAATGGATCATCCATGAGTTTAAATGCCTATTGTACTAGAAAATTCAAACCACTACTGTGGCCTTTTGTTTGGTCAACAGTTGCCAGGGTGACCTGCACACAATGTATAACTTTACATGAGTTAAAATGATGAGTATTTGTAAATCAATACTTTATTTGCCATGTGCAGTAACATCAAATAATTTTTAATTTACTGTTGAAAAAACACACACTGATTTTTTTATTTCCAGTAAAGATAGACTAAAACAAAGCCTGAACCAGAAGTTTTTCAAAAGATCTAGGTTCAAACTACAGTATTTTCTGAGTATATATCATAGGTCA
>VWZO01010287.1:8187-21904 GCA_013396975.1 Bucco capensis
CAGGGCCACCAAGATTATTAAAGGAGTGGAGCATCTGCCCTATGAGGAGAGGCTGAGAGAGCTGGGTCTCTTCAGCCTGGAGGAGACTGAGAGGGGACCTCATTAATGTTTACAAATATGTTAAGGGTGAGTGTCAGGAGGAGAGAGCCAGGCTCTTCTCAATGTCATCCAATGTTAGGACAAAAGGGAATGGGAGCAAGTTGGATCACAGGAGGTTTAGCATTAACATGAGAAAGAACTTCTTTACAGTAAGGGTGATGGAGCACTGGAACAGGCTGCCCAGGAGGGTTGTGGAGTCTCCTTCTCTGGAGACATTCAAGAGTTGCCTGGACACATTTCTGTGTGACCTTGTCTAGGTGATCCTTCTCTGGCAGGGGGGTTGGACTAGATGATCTTTCTAGGTCCCTTGCAACCCCTGACATTCTGTTATACTGTGATAAACCTGTTTGAATGGGTCCAGAGAAGGTCCACAAAGATGATCAGAGTGCTGGAACACCTCCACTGTGAGGACAGACTGAAAGAGTTTGGATTGTTCAGCCTGGAGAAAAGGTGGCTCCTGGAAGAACTTATTATGGCCTTTCAGCACTTAAAGGGGGTCTATAAGAAAGATGAGGACAAATATTTTATCGAGGTCTGTTGCAAGAGGTCAAGGGGTAATTCTGTTAAACTAAAAGAGGGTAGATTCAAACTAGACATAAAGAAAGAAAGGTGAAACACTGGCCAGGTTGCCTGGAGAAGCAGTGGATGTCCCATGCCTGGAAACATTCCAAGTCAGGTTGGATATGGATCTAAGCAACCTGATCTAGTTAAAGATGTCCCTGCTCACTGAAGGGGATTTGGACTAGATGACCTTTAAAGGTCATTTCCAACCCAAACCATTCTATAATTCTTAGGTTCAATGATTCTATTATTCTATGATCTTTTATAAGTGTGCTAGCGGCAATTAGTGAAATGTCTGTGATACAGGGCATTAATAATTGCTCAAAAGACTGTATTTAGAAAAAAAACTTGATCAAGCCTGAATTTTACAGCTCTTACATAAGCTTCAATTTTATTAATAACAGTAGTCCAGGAAAAGAGTTCACATGAATAAGTAATGAGAACTCAGATCAGAGACTGTGAAATAAAGCCCAGTCTCCAACTATTCATCAGTTGCTTTATAAATTGATTGTGTAATGTAGGCCATGAAAAAAACGGAAAAAAATTCCAAATATCGGTATATCATTATTTTTTATATGGATATTCTCTACTATCCTTGTGTTTGAGGAAGTATTACGTAGATTGAGATAAAGCAGGATGTTCTGTCTCACACTGTTGTATATGGATTAAGAGAAAACTACCAGAGAAATCTTTAATCATCCTCATTATAGAAACATCACAGAATATCAGCTTGGATGGGATCTCAAGGATCATCTAGTTCAATCTTTCTTGGCAAAAGCAGGGTCTAGACAAGATGGTCCACCATTTGGTCCAGCTGAATCTCAAAATGGTCCAAAGTTGATGTCTCATCCCTTCCCTGGGGAGATTGGATATGACTCCAAGAAACTGGATCTAATTAAAGATGTACCCATTAATCCTTGTCTTTTCCATGTAACTCCTTGTAAAATGGGAGTCTTCTTTGTAGGCACCTTTTAAAAACTGGAACGTGGTAATAAGGCTTCCCCTATGCCTTCTTTTCTACAGGCTAAGCAAAGACATTTATCTCAGCCTTTCCTCACATGGCAGCTTCCCAGTCCTTTGATCATCTTCGTGGCTCCTTAGGGACCTTTATGAATTTTTGGGAGAAAAAGATTGACTTGCTGAAAGAAAAGCTATGGGGTTTATTACATAGCAGTTTGAATAAAGAAAAATGTAACTAATTTGATAAAAAGAATTATTTTGCTCGCTCCAGTAGTGGGTTCTTTCTATTTTTCCTCTTCCGTGAAGCTAGTAGATATTAAATGTCATTTGTTTTTCAGCTGTGGAAGTGTAATGTCATTTTATATGTAGTACTGGAAACTAGAAGCCTGATAAAATACTTACTTGAACTAAGATGAACTAAGATTTTGGGCAGAAACAGTACCCTGATGTTTCACAGTAAACTACATGCATTCATATACAAGCACAACACATCAGAAGTAAAGGAAACAATCCACAGGCTTAGGTGGTAGATGTGATACTTTTGGGAATAAGGATTCTATTTTCATTAATACTGATGATTCAGAACTTAAATATTCTTTGTCTCAATAATTGCCTACAGGAAATAAGAATTTTGGAGTACGACCTTTATATGCCTCAGTCATATTTGCAACAGACACTGTTATTGTGCATAATTTACTTATTTTTAAACCGTTATTCGCTTACATCTTCTGTGCTTTAGGTGGGAGTATTTTGGCTAACTTGACCCGTGTCCCTCAAAAACGTCCACTAGATGTTCTCATGCTCCTGTGCTGTGAAGTGGAGCAGGCCCAGTCACACGTTTGTTCACTCTAATTGCCCATAATACATGATCAATTTTTTTCTGCCTTAGTCTGTAAGTAGCCTTATCCATACTCATGTAGATAATTACACATGCTTTAATGTTACCTAATCTTTGGCATAGCTCAGATTACCAATGTTTGAGGAAAAGTAATACAAATAGGAGTCAGGATACAGAAGGACTATTAGGATGCTAAAAGGTTTGCAGGTTAACTTCTGAAAAGGTCTATTAGCTTAATTCACAATATGCAACGTGTGTAAAATTATGTGATTCGTTTCTATTGTACCATCAAGAAGGTAAGCACTGAGGAAAGAAAAGCAATTAACATGTAACCAAAAGACTGGTTTTGGAAACTTTCCAAATTGATGATATTTTTCATTACTATCTTTTTAAGCATTTGTAGGTGTGGTGTTGATAAGTGGAATCGTAAATGTTGTTCATTAAGAGCACAAAGGAATTTCAATATCCTTAACTTCTGTTACTATGTACAAGAAGAAATGAAACACAATAGAAATCAGGAATCCCTACAGAATGCATAAAATGACCTTATCATTTGCTTTCTTAAGCTTATTAAACTTAAATCGGACAAAAAGAAAGATTATGCAAGAAGCATAATATTTATATATGTAGGGTTTCTTTAATGCAAGAAACAGAGGTTTTTTTGAAGTTCAGCTTTCACAACAACAAAATTTTAAGCAGTTACTAGCAGTATTTCTGAAATTAATGTAGAGCTATCTGGCAGAACTTGAGAGACCAACATGTCTTGCATGACTATGTAGTTTATAATGCTATTGAACCATTGCTTAAATTTTCCATCACATAGTTATCCTTGGAGTTAGAGCCCACTATTTAAAAATGCATTCAGAAATGACTTCACAGAATCCCACTAAGTAGTAATTGATTTTCTTTTGAATAATGACTAATAAATATTAGATCTCATTCTGCTAGCTATAAAAATAGAGAAGATTCAGATTATGACCCTAAAAATACTTCGTTTCAAAATAAACAAGGCACAGAGAATACAACAAAGAGGAACTCATAGAATCACAGAATCACAGAATCGATCGGGCTGGAAAGACCTCTGAGATCATCAAGTCCAACCCTNAAGTGTGTATAAGTATAATGACACTAGAAGTGTCATTAGTTACACGTTTTGGAGTTAAGAGTTAGTAGTAAAGAGATCAGCTAAAAAAAAAGACTAAAACTTCACAGTTCTCCATAGAGGGGATTAGATCAATAAGCAATTAATACATGAAGGAAATCTGTGTTACAGAGATAGAAAGTATGATGAGTGAGTGTCTACTAATACTTTCTGGATTATTTCTTCTCCTGCTGGCAGTCACTTCTGGCTTCTTCCTGACTGCATTTCTCTTTTCAGGCTTAACATCAACATATGAAGAGTAATGTTCTCAGCCTTAGATTTTCCCTACATTCTATAGAAGGCTTCACATCTGAATAGGTCTATTACTCATTATTGATGCTGGATGCTCAAGTGATAGGAGGGGCATCAGGTTTAGAGCCCTAGCTAAGAAGGTAAGCATTCAGGATGAACTATTAATAAATGCAAAGTAGAAGATAAAAGATGAAACCAATAAATTAACTCATTAGAAAACTAAGCAACAGTTACTAGAGCTTGAAGGCTTATCACTGGTATCAAGAAAAACAATGGCTAATATTGGTGTATCAGAAGATAGTTATCTAGAATTGTGTTTAGTGATGTCCCAGCAATTAATAAATCTAAGTAATTCATAAGGACAAAACATTGAGCTGAGCCCACTTAATTATAATGAAATCAATTTGTATATGCACTCCCAAGTGCCAGAGGTGCATTCGTCAACTCTGTTCTCATTCACTGAGCTCAAATCCTTGTTCCCATTCAGTGTTTTATCTTTGTCATGACACATTACAGAAAATTAAAAGACTGGAAGAAATATGAACAAATGAATTTATTTTAAACAGAGAATAAATTAAATAAGCCACTGACAGTGATGCAGGCATGTATGTGACCAGTTCCAAAAGAAGTTCATTAATAGGGAGAAGATTAAAAGGAAAGTCTTCTTTGTTATCAGATGTTAGGATAAACTGATTATATTGGACTCATTTCAAATAGTAGAACCCTCACAGGTGCTTAAAGTGACCAGCAAATGCAAAGCAGACATAGGAAATAAGGAATTGCTTAAGGAACAGATTTACATGAGTTATTAAGATGCTTTACAAATATTCATGATAGATACCTAGCTTTTGGGGAAATCATATCTAGATTCTTGTCTAAAAGTACAGATTTGAAGACAGGAGTGACACAGTTGTATTGTTGTTGAGTTACTCCAGAGTGAAATAATGTGTTAACATAAAGAACTACTTACCTCTAAAGGACTACTATTAACCTTTTTTCTCCAGTTCTCTCTATTGCATGTTAAAGGTCTCCCTTAATTATGGAGTTAACTTTAGGATTTATCTAATATCAGAAATTGAATTTTCCCCTTTAATCATTTTCTGTAACAAATTATCAAGTCAACAGAATGTTCTTACTGGAACAATGGAGTCCGTCATTCTGTTGTGACATCACTCATCATCATGTGAGTTTTGTTACAGTAATAAACAGTGAGTGATCTTGTCTCATGGTTAATAGTGGTGCTGGAGAACTGACCTGAACAGTAAGACAAAGGATAAAAGATGACATTCTGTGCTAAAGTCTGGGAGTGTGGGGAGACTGGAGGCCGCTGTTGGTTGGGGGAGCCTGTCTGTTGACAATGTCTGGCTATAAGTGCTTTCACAGCCATGATTATTGTAAAAGATTTTTTAAAAACATTTAGAAGTACTCTTCTGCTTCAAAAGACCATGGAAAGGCAGAACAGTCATGGCTTGGCAGCAGAACAGAGGAGGACTGTCTAAGTAGTTCCTTGATATTTATGCCTGCCTGTTGCTGATCACAAGAAAACTCCTTAATAATTAAAACTGCTTTCGACCTTTGCAGTTCTATTAATCCAAATGTATTTTCTTCTGGATAACTTAGTAATACAGTAAGAATGCCATGTGTAAACTCTGCCTTCTGATCTGTTCAGAGGGTTACTGACAGTCCTAACCTTATACAGTCATTTAAATTTTAGTTTACCTGAACTTCCACTGGGAACTGGACTCACCTATGTGTGGAGGTTATGGAGTCAGAAGTGACCTTGGAGATAGTAAAATGCACCACAGAGCAGGGGTGTAGCAAAGCAGAGATGACTTGGCAATATGCAAATACTAACCAATGGTACCATATTACGGTTATATGTAACCAGTAGCAAAGAGACACATGTACTAGAGAAAAGGTATGTAAGAAGACACTTGTAATTAATAAAGAGACTTGAATTTGCTGCTTCGCCAGAACATGAAACCTGTATTTGGCCACCCTGACCGCGACACCTATGTGCATAAATCCATAGAATAGGCAGATTTAGCTCTTTGTGTCATGCATGAAACTGCTTTTGGCCTTCTTGAGAACTGGTGGTCTTTTCCTTTTCTCTTTCTCAGCGCTCTGTAGCTCAAGAGAAAATTTTATATGTATTCATTAATTTCTCTAGGGATTTTTTCAGTGGCTGTTACTTTGCAGGCTCTGTGAAGGCAAAGAGCAATTTTAGCCATTGATTCATTTGGATATTGGAATGCCACCACAGAAACTTCTGTGGGGAATTTTTTGGCTTTACAGTATCACCAACACAGCAAGGTCTGTTAAAACCCACATAAATATCGAAAAACCTACAGCAATTAAAGTTCAGGAAAACACACACATATGCATAAAGAAATCCATGAACACAGACAAATTACTTAAAAGAAATGGAAAAGGTCCTATGGCTTCCATCAGGAACAAAAATCAGGGCAACATATGATTTGGAGTAAACAAGCACTTCAGCTATACAGTAAACATATGTATGATAAGATAAAATATATAAACAACACAGGGAAATATTTTTGTTAGGCTATAATAGACGCTGAGAATTCAGATGCAACACCCACCAAACAAATGTTTTTATGTTTTGAAAATATATAATTCCTAGTAAAATCTATGTTGGACTCTTTTTTTATGTATTTATGGTAACAACTGAAATATAAATAAAGCACTGCCCACAGAGTGTCTGATATAGCATAATGCATTTACTGTAAATGCTGTGGAAGTTAATGTTATGGGTATGGAAAGGCCTATAATATTTTGTTGTCTGTTTGTCTATAAATTCAGTAGCAGTATTTATTTTGAAGAAAAATTTTCTTCAGAGCAAGTTATGGAGTGTATAGATTTCACCATTATGTGTCTTATATTCAAAAAACTTCAACTGTTGCCAGAAGACATTTATTTTCTTTGAATCATAGAATCATAGAATGGTTTGGGTTGGAAGGGACCTCTGGAGGTCATCCAGTCCAACCCCCCTGCACTGGGCAGGGACGTCCCCTTCTAGATAAGATTGCCCAGAGACCTGTCAAGTCTCATCTTGAATACCTCCAGGGATGGGGCCCCAACCACCTCCCTGGGCAACCTGTTCCCATATTCTACCACCCTTGTGGTGAGGAACTTTTTCCTAATATCAAGTCTAAATCTACTCATCTCCAATTAAAAACCATTGCCCCTTGTCCTTTCACTACAGGCCTTTGTAAACAGGCCCTCTCCAGCCTTCTGGTAAGTCCCTTTTAGGTACTGGAAAGTCACTAGTAGGTCCCCCCGAAGCCTTCTCTTCTCCAGGATGAACAATCCCAGCTCCCTCAGCCTGTCCTCATAGGAGAGGTGTTCCTGCCCCCTGATCATTCTCGTGGCCNAGGTGTTCCTGCCCCCTGATCATTCTCGTGGCCCTCCTCTGGACCTGCTCCATCAGCTCCATGTCCTTTCTGTATTGAGGGCTCCAGAACTGGGCACAGTGTTCCAAATGAGGTCTCACCAGAGCAAAGTCGTAGAATCACCTCTCTCGATCTGCTGGTCACACTTCTTTTGATGCAGCCCAGGATGCCACTGGCCTTCTGGGCTGCCAGCGTGCACTGTGTTCGTGTCCAGTTTCTCATCCATCAGTACCCCCAAGTCCTTTTATGCAGGGCTGCCCTCTGTCATCTCATTCCCCAGCCTGTATTGCTAGTGTGGATTGTTCCGACCCAGATGTAGGACCCTGCACTTGGTCTTGTTGAAGCTCATGAGGTTCCCCTGGGCCCACCTCTCCAGCCTGTCCAGGTCCTTCTGGATGACATTCTGCCCCTTCAGCTTATCAACAGCACCCCATAACTTGGTGTCACCTGCAAACTTACCAATGGTGCACTCAATGCTTCTGTCGATATCGTTTATAAATATTAAACAGTATAGGCATTGATAAGGTTATTGTGAGAAATCAAAAAAATTTCTTCCTAATATCTAACCAAAACCTCCTCTGGCAGAGCTTAAGCCTATGCCCTCTTGTCCTACTGCTGGTTACCTGAGAGAAGAGACCAAGCCCCACCTGGCTATAACCTCCTTTTAGGTAGTTGTAGGGAGTGATGAGGTCGCCTCTGAGTCTCTCCAGGTTAAACAACCCCAGCTCCCTCAGCCTCTTCTCATAGCACTTGTTTTGAGTCCCTTCACCAGCCTTGTTGCTCTTCTCTGGACCTGTTTCAGAACCTCAGTATCCTTCCTGAACTGAGGGGCCCAGAACTAGACACAATAACTCAAGGTGTGGCCTCACCAGTGCTGAGTACAGGGGAAGAATTACTTCCCTGGACCTGCCAGACACATTGTTCTTGACACAGGCATGGGTTTGTTGTGGCCAAAGCACAGGACCCAGCACTTGGCTTTGTTGAACCTCATCTTGTTGGAACCAGCCCATCTTTGCAGCCTGTCCAGGCCCCTTTGCAGAGCTCTCCTGCCTTCCAGCACATCGACACTCCCTCCCAACCTGGTGTCATCTGCAAATCTGCTAATTTGCTAACTCAATCCCCTCATCTAAATTGTGAATCAAGTTGTTGAACAGAACTGGGCCCAGCACTTAGCCTTGGGGAACACCACTAGTTACCAGCCACCAGTTGGATGAAGCACCATTCACCACCACTCTCTGGGCCTGGCTGTCCCACCAGTTCTTAACCCAGCAGAGAGTACACCTGTTCAAGCCATGGCTGCCAGCTTTTTCAGGAGTATGCTATGTGAGATGGTGTCAAAGGCTTCGCTGAAGTCCAGACAGACTACAGCCACAGCCTTCCCCTCACCCAGCAGGTGGGTCAGCTGATCATCAAAGGAGACCAGGTTGGTCAGACAGGAGGTGCTCTTTCTAAACCCATGCTGGCTGGGTCTGGTCCCTTGTGCATCCTGTAGGGATGTACAGGCCTGTATGAACTGCATCATAACCTTGCCAGGCTTTGAGAACAGGCTGAGAGGCCTGCAGTTTCTCATGTCCTCCTTGCAGGCCTTCTTGTGGATTGGCATGACATTCACCAGCTTCTGGGACTTCCCCCATGAGCTAGGACTGTGTGAGGATGATGGAGAGTGGCTTGGCGAGCTCTTCTGCCAGCTCCCTCCTCGCCCTAGCATGGATCCCATCTGGTCCCAGAGACTTGTGAGGATCCAAGTGGCTCAGGAAGTCATGTATGTTCAGTGCCTTTTGCACAACTGTGTGCATTGCACATGTTAAACACCATTTGCGCAAGTATGTGCAGTGCACGTATGTGTTAAAATTCAATTTGCACATGTATGCTTTATTTGTTGAAAAATATGTTGGTAGGACCTATAATGCTGATTTATTGCCCAATGTTTTGCTTTTCAATAATGTCACAGGATTTGAACTGATTAGCTTGTAAGCTGATCCTTTCATGGTAACAAACTAGGTTATTCAATGGACTAGAGAAATAAATGCAACAGTCATGGCCTACAGAGACTGACTAGTTTCTTTCTGGAAAACAGAACATGGAAATTGCATTCTTTTTTGGATGATTAGCATGTAGATAGTACAAGATTAAGACTATGCTTGTTTTTCTAAAAGCCATGTAGAAAGTAGAGGAGCCTGGATTCCTCTGAAACATCAGTCTCCTTCTACACCTTACTTTCTGGGGAAAGAAAGAGGAATTTTGGGATTGAATGCATAATGTTATAGTCAAAGAGACCGAAATCAAATTTTATGATTTTATTAAAAAGGCAAATTAGCAAAGCAGCGCGCTGGGCGACCAGGGGAACAGCATAACAGTGTGTCCCTCCAAAGGTTCACAAATTGATATCACTAACACCCGGCTTTTTATACTATTCGTGGTTTCATTTCTTCTGTGTTCCCACAGTTCCGATTCCTCTTCTCGACTCTCCTCCATATTCCCACGGTCTTGCTGAGCAGCAACATTCTTAAAATACGACATTCTATCGATATAACATTCTATCAAAAGTTACAACACTAACTTCTTAACGAAGTGGATTTCAGTGAAGCAACCTTGAAGCATGACTATCAATAGAGTACCAATCTCAAAACTACAACAGGCTATTCTCTTAACAACTAAAACAAGTCTTTTACTTAACAAAGCAAACTTTTAAGCAATCACAATATGCTTTTCTTTCCACAAACCATGCATAGCAGGCTATTGTCTCATTTTGCAGCTTAGCAGATAGAGAGGTTTTACAGAAGGTAGATAGGGGGGTTCTACAAAAATAAGTCTAGAGAAATATTTTACAACTTATTTGTTTGATGAGCAAATTGCATATAGTTCATCTATTACACATAACTTGTGACAAGAAGAAAAATTCAGGGGGAAAAGGATGCTAGCAGGTTAGCAGACTTTCTTAAAAAGCTTTATCTAGAAGGTAGAAGGCAGATCTCTGAGTACTTGCAGAAAGACAGATCTTTGAGTACTTAGAGATACTGATTCAGGGATGAATTTTTATCCACTATAGTAAAAGCACAAAAGAAGTTTTTTGTCATTTATAGTATATAAAAAGGCAGTATAAATGAGAATCTTGCTTCTTTCATTTTTTTTTTAACATTTCTCACTCTTTGATGCTGATTACCTGACTGCTTTGGAAAGGGAATTCTAACTACTACTTCAGGATTGTACTATATATAAAATATCTTCCCCAGTGATGCAGGAGGTAGTACTGGCAGGAAGACAATTCTCTTGATTTCATAGGGAAAAGTACTCAGTGCACTTGGATTAAGAGTTTATTATAAATTAAGATAATTTACTGGCTTTTTAGAAAATATGTTTTCCCCAGGGAAACTTAAGTATTTTGGGTGTTATTTTGGATTATGCTGACTATCTTAAGATATTTTTAAGTAAATGAAGTCATAGCATTTAATACTTCTTCAGTTTATATGCACAAGTTTTTTCCCATTGATTTAACAGAAGAGTTAATATGTATGTAAACATAGACTCTTTCAATTATTTCACAAGGGAAGATTTCAATATCATGCACATATCATACCTTAAGCGTAAATCAGATTGAAAAGAACAGGTCTTCTATTCCATACCTTCCTCTATCTATTTTTTTTCCATTTATGTCATAGTATAGGAAGATATAGGGACAGGTAAAAGGAAAAAGAATGAGGTTTTTGTTAAAATTCCACCAATCAAGAAATGTACTTTGCAAAACCCTTTGTCTGTTATGAATGAATTGCAGACACTGTTTTCAGGAAAAAACTGCATCAGCAGGCAGTTGCAGGCATCTTTTCCTCTCTTGCTGAGGAAAAATAAGACTACCTACGATAAGAAGTAGAGCAAACATAAACTAACAAATGTAAAAGATTTTTAAATTGGTCCACTGTTTCACAGAGAAATTAACTTTTAATTTTATTTTTTTTAAGGCTGATGTTACTGAAATGCAACAGTTCACATATGGTTTTATCTTTCAGTTCTTAAAACTTGCTAAGGATTTTTAGTATTGAGATAGTATCTTGATTATCATTCTGCTAGAGTGCTATGTGGGCCTGTAAGAATACTCTGGTTTGTGTGCCATTCTGATGGATGATTTGATAAGCTGCTCAGATATGATGGAGGGTCTACTGTAAGATACTTAACAAGGAAGACTATCTAGGAAATACAGTTAGCTAGTAAGTACAGGCATACTAAGAAGTATGAATTTTCAAATTTCTTTGGAGTTTCTTTGTGATTCCTAATTCCAGTTTTCTAGCAAAATGGGTATGCAAGTATAACATACTAGTAGCATTTCTTCAAAACACAGTCTTTTACTCTATTGACAATAAAATAAGAATATAGATTTTTGTCAGATTATCACCTGCAGACTGTTATGAAGTATTACTTATGATACATATATGCAATTTAATTCCTTTTCTCATTATATCTAGAGCGAACTCTTTGATTATTATTGAACTGCTCTAGTAGGAATTTTCAGCTTGTCCAAGTCTGGTAGAAAAAAATGTATTACATCTTCTAGAGTAAAATTCTGGTTCCTTAGAGCTATTGCTGTGGTTTCCTGTGGACCAGCCTTTTTTAATTATTATGTTTACTATCTCCTTTTAAAATATATGTACAGGATATGAATTATAAGGAATTAAATAACTGTGTTTCCAAGTGAGTATTTGGTGATGAATGATTAGGTCCTCTTTAAGAGAACTATAATTCAAGCTGTCAGGGATTACAGTTCACAGGAAATGTATAGAAGTTTTTTAGATTAAAAAAAAAGTAGCAATAATAGAAGGAAGATATAATTCTAAATCTGAAGATTTTTCCTAAGAACTAATAAGTGATACAAATAAACAATCAAATTTCTGGATGAATTTAGACTTCAAAGAAATAATTGGTTTCAATAAGATATCATCATACTTCTCCCATCTTTATCCTGGCTCATTGTTGCTGAAAGCTGTTGTTGTTGGTAGGGGTTCCCCAAGTGTTTTTTGAAGATGCTTAAGTAGTATGCAGTGAGGCAGGATAGAAAAAGAAACAGTTGTATCTCATATTAAAGCCCTGATTGGACTAGACAACAAACATACAAAAGAATTCCCTAGGTCTAACCAGAGTTAGGAGAAGAAAACGAAATCTTATAAAAAATGTAGTCAGTGCTGTTCTTTTAGGGATTTTTGACATAAGCCAAAACTCAAAAAGAGTAAAAAAATCCAAAATTTCCCCTTACAAAAACTACTATCAAATTTAACTACTTTGGGTGAACAGATAAATCTGTGCAGCTTCAGTGAAAAATTCCTGAATTATGCTGCCATAAGAATTGCAAATGAAGTAATATTAGCCCACTTCCACACTAAGATCAAATGCAAATTATTGAAATATTTTATGTATAGTACAACATAATAATTGGCATAAACCTAAATGTTGTCTGAACCACTGTGTGCTGGCATTTTCTTCATATTATCTAGAATTGGGCTATGTTTCGAATTTGTGCTGAAAACAGTGTTGATAATACATAAATGTCTTTGTTACTGCTGAGCAGTGCTTGCACAGAATCTAGGTCTTTTCTGCTTCTCACTCCACCCCACTAGTGAGTAGGCTGGTGGTGTACAAGTAGCTGGGAGGGGCAGAGCTGGGACAGCTGACCCTAAATAACCAAAGGGATATTCCATACCATATGATGCCATCGTGAAGAAAAGCTATATTGGAAAAAGAACAAGGGGATGGACATTTAGTGTGATGGTGTTTATCTTCCTAAGTAACCCTTACGGCTGATGGAGCTTTGCTTTCCTGGAGATGGCTGAACACCTGCCTGTGGGAGACAGCATAGAGACACTGCAGTTTGAGTGTGGGGTTTTGCTGTTATTGTATGATTTCCTGTTGTACTGGTTCACTTTTGGTTTTATTGTTATCATCCCCATGCGGCTGGCCACATGGCTTCTATGGGTGGCACCATATTGTACCGCCAACTGAGCCAGCCCCGCCTCTGTCCTAACCTTATTAGTTGTTTCCCCTATCTTTCCCTGTTCCCTGACTTACTGTTGGCTCCTGATCCCCTGGTTTCCCCCATTGGCTAGCTGGACCATTTCTGTCCCTCACCAATGCTTTAAGAACCCCCATGGAGTTTGAATAGAGGTTTTTCACCCTGGAACCCTCGAAGTGCATGTCTCTCAGGGGAACTGGGAGTGGGGACCCAGTCACCCCCTGTCATATGCCTGCCAATGGGAAGTACTGAATTAATTCCTTGTTTTGTTTTGCTTCTGGATGAGGCTTTTGCACTACTTATTAAACTGCCTTTATCTCAACCCACAACTTTTCTCACTTTTACCCTTCAATTCTCTCCCTGATCCCACCAGGGGGGAATGAGTGAGTAGCTGTGGGGGCTTAGTTGCAACTTGGGGTTAAATTACAGATCATAGAACCATAGAATGGTTTGGGTTG
>VWZO01010288.1:1779-15734 GCA_013396975.1 Bucco capensis
ACAGGCTGAGGGAGCTGGGATTGTTCAGCCTGGAGAAGACAAGACTTCGGGGGGACCTACTAGTGTCTTTCCAGTACCTAAAGGGAACTTACAAGAAGGCTGCAGAGGGCCTGTTTGCAAAGACCTGGAGTGAAAGGACAAGGGACAATGGTTTTAAATTGGAGAAGAGTAGATTTAGACTGGACATTAGAAAGAAGTTCCTCACCACGAGGGTGGTGGAATATGGGAACAGGTTGCCCAGGGAGGTGGTTGGGGCCCCATCCCTGGAGGCATTCTAGGTGAGGTTTGACAAGGGTCTGGGCAACCTGATCTAGTTGGGGATGTCCCTGCCCACTGCAGGGGGTTGGACTAGATGACCTCCAGAGGTCCCTTCCAACCCAAACCATTCTATGATTCTATGATTCTAAGTATCTGCACTGCAGCCTCTGGAGGACCCCATGCCAGAGCAGGCAGGTTTTTCCTAAAGTAACCTGCAGTCAGTGGAAGCATCAACAGTTATTTTTGGTATACAAAATACCTAAGTAATAATAATATAAAAATCACTATTTAATTACATCCTTCAACATCTTTCTGTTAACAAGTCAAATAGCAAATTTCTGAGGATTTTTTAAAATCTTTTTTGGGGAGTTTGTAAGGATGAACATTATACTTCAATAAAGTAATAAGAATTTTTACTCAGGTTTTCATATGAAATGGTAAGAAATTGCACCTTTGCATAGTACCCCTTCCTTTACCCCCCCCAGTTTTAAATATTTACTTAAGTACGTTAAATACTTAGAAAACTGTATGACAAAGAGTTAGCTTTACTTTATTCCAGTAACTAAAGACAAACCCCTCTCTCCAGAGATGAAATGCATTTTTAAAACATCACAACCTTTCATATATGGAGTATGACCTTTAATTATTCTATTCCAGAATAGCTTTGGTTACTTTCCTGTTATCCACAGTCATGGTATTTTGATTCAAGTTTAGCGCACCTCCTTGATTCCGATATCAACATCAAAGGAATACCAAGCAAATTTTATATTTTCGTATGGGACGGTGAGAATTCAGAGAAGAGCTTGCTATACTTAATAGTGAATGGACCACATACATTTGAAAATGCAAATATTTATTTTGGAGTATGAAGTTCAAATTCACCATATATTCAGGAAAATTCAGTTAACTATGGCAATTCTATCTACCTTACGTTGATATTTTCAGCGATGACCTAATATCTCTTATCTCAATGAATGTGCCTAATGCACATTGATTAGAAAATAAAAAAAGAACTTTGTGTATAAACTGATTATAAAAATGTATTTATTTTAATATTAAGAAGTTCCCTTTGTTTTTCTTTTTGTGTGTGTTTTTTTTGTTTTTGTTTTACTACAACAACTATGTAGAAATAGGCACTTTTAAGAATATATCATACAAACTAGACATATGACATCTACTTTCCAAATTCATTATAAAAGCATCTGACACCCTTGCTTGCTTTTCTTGAAAGAAAACAAATAGAAAAGGTTTTCTTCCCTAAAAGTTGCATTAAAATGTTAAAAACATTAACAAGAATCAGAATATACTACTGAAGCAGTAGAAATGGTGGCCAGAACAAGCTGTTCCATCACCTTTCCACGGATGGAGGTGAGGCTGACTGGCCTATAGTTACCCGGGTCATCTTTCTTGTCCTTTTTGAAGATTGGCATAACATTGGCCTTCCTCCAGTCCTCAGGCACCTCTCGCATTTTCCAGGACCTCTCAAAGATTATGGAGAGCAGCCTAGCAATGACCTCTGCCGTTTCCCTGAGGACTCTCAGGTGCATCCCCTCTGGACCCACGGACTTGCGGGTGTCCAGTTTGCTTAACTGATCTCTGACCCAAACCTCAACTGAGGTAAAATCTACCTTCTTCCCATCTTCCTCTACAGTTTTAAAGTTCTGAGACTCTTGGTAGTTGGTATTAGCAGTAAAGACCGAGGCAAAGGTGGCATTGAGTAATTCCACCTTCTCTGTATCCTCAGTCACCAGTGCACCCATTTCATTCCTCAAAGGGCCCACACTACCTCTAGACTTCCTTTTGCTTCCAACATACTTAAAAAGTCTCTTCTTGTTATCCTTGACCTCCCTTGCCAGGTTAAGTTCTAAGGAGGCCTTAGCTTTCCTTGTTGCTTTCCTACACCCTCTGACAACCTCTCTATATTCTTCCCAAGTGGCTTGCCCATTCTTCCATGTGCTATATATTTCCTTCTTATGCCTAAGCTTATCCAGTAGTTCCCTGGTCAACCATGCAGGTCTCCTAACCCTCTTACTAGATTTCCTACTCTTGGGGATCCACTGATCTTGAGCCTGGAGGAAAAGGCACTTGAATACTAGCCAGCTTGGATGGGGTAGGGGATTTGGGGAGAGTTAGGGGATAAGGAGGACTTCAGAGGTGGCTTCTCTGAGAAGACGCCAGGAGCTTTCCTCTTGTAGACAGAGCCAGGTCCAGTTGGCTCCAAATCAGACCCACCACTGGCCAAAGCTGATCCAATTAGTGACAGTAATGGCACCTCTGTGACAACATATTTAAGAAAGTGTAAAAATTCTCTACAGCAACACTGAGAAAGGAGTAAGAAAAATGTGTGAGAAACAACTCCGCAGACGTCAAAGTGAGTGCAGAAGAGAGGGAAGATATGTTCCAAGCACTGGAACAGAGATTCTCCTGAAGCCCATGTAGAAGACTATAGTGAAGCAGATTTCCTCCCTGCAGCCCACGAAGGCCCATGTCAGAGCAGATATCCACACTTTATCCTGTGGGAGTGTAAGGAACAGGGCCCAATTCTTTGCCTCGTCATGACTGCAGAAGAGCAGAAAACACCCAAAACCACAATCCATCAGATAAACAGGGACCCTCAACTGTGACCATTGTGATAAGCAAAGACACCAAGCTGTGAATTTCACAAATAACCAGGGCCTCTGGGCTAGGCCTTATCTCTGTAGGACACTGGCTGTGACCCAGCATGTTTTCTGAAGTATGGGCCCCAAACCTCTACACATGTGCCCAGACCCAGGGTTTTGAGTGACAAGGGGACTGAAGACCCCTGAAGACCCCCAAAGGCCACCAAAAAGACCTGCAACAGACGGTACTGGGCATGCGCACCACCACCTGGTGGTGGGTGGGATAATTCATGGAATATGTGGGATAATTCCCAGAATGTATGGGACAGCCCAATAAAGGGAGAAACCCCAGTCTGAGAATTTGCCATCTACTGGCCAGCAACCTGCCTGCTACCAGCAACCTGCCAGCGCCCTGCCAGACACTGGCCAGCTACCTGTCCATGAGGAGTCCACCTCCCAGACTGCCTGTCTGCCTGCCAGACTGTCAGATTGCCTGTTTGTATCCTATATAGCTTGCTTGTTTGCCTGATTGTTTCTCTGCCTGCTTGTTTGCTTGCTTTTTTGCCTTTTACAGTTTTTTCTTCTGACATTGACTCTGCAGCATCATCTCCACACCCGCCGACAAAAGACCTCGANACCAAGCTGTGAATTTCACAAATAACCAGGGCCTCTGGGCTAGGCCTTATCTCTGTAGGACACTGGCTGTGACCCAGCATGTTTTCTGAAGTATGGGCCCCAAACCTCTACACATGTGCCCAGACCCAGGGTTTTGAGTGACAAGGGGACTGAAGACCCCTGAAGACCCCCAAAGGCCACCAAAAAGACCTGCAACAGACGGTACTGGGCATGCGCACCACCACCTGGTGGTGGGTGGGATAATTCATGGAATATGTGGGATAATTCCCAGAATGTATGGGACAGCCCAATAAAGGGAGAAACCCCAGTCTGAGAATTTGCCATCTACTGGCCAGCAACCTGCCTGCTACCAGCAACCTGCCAGCGCCCTGCCAGACACTGGCCAGCTACCTGTCCATGAGGAGTCCACCTCCCAGACTGCCTGTCTGCCTGCCAGACTGTCAGATTGCCTGTTTGTATCCTATATAGCTTGCTTGTTTGCCTGATTGTTTCTCTGCCTGCTTGTTTGCTTGCTTTTTTGCCTTTTACAGTTTTTTCTTCTGACATTGACTCTGCAGCATCATCTCCACACCCGCCGACAAAAGACCTCGACCAGTGGTGGTAACTATAGCAATCTCCTTCCCTTTTCCTTCTCTCCTTCTCTCTTTTGCCTCTGTATAGCTATTTTAAGGCAAATAAACTGTTTGGCTCTTGACTCAATTTTGAGTCTTAATTCTGTTACCGAGTATATAAATGAACCCTGCACTGGTGCCTAACCAGCTTGTAAAAGGAAGGACCCCACACCGGAACAAGGGAGTAGTTTAAGGAGGCAACAGTGGTAAAGATGAAGTGTTATTAACCACAGCTCCCTATTCATTCCTTACATCACTTGGGACCTGCACCTGCAGGACAACCAGGTGCTCAGGCCCAGTCAGCATGGCTTTATGAAGGGCAGGTCCTGTTTAACAAACCTGATCTCCTTCTATGACTGGGTGACCCGCTTACTGGATGAAGGAAAAGCTGTGGACATTATTTATCTTGATTTTAGTAAAGCATTTGACACTGTTGCCCACAGCATTCTCCTGAAGAAATTAACTGCTCTTGGCTTGGATGGACATATGCTTTGCTGGGTTAAAAATTGGATAGATGGCCAAGTCCAAAGAGTTGTGATCAACGGAGTGAAATCCAGTTGGCNGAACATAAGCCTTCTGAGGAAAGACTGAGGGATCTGGGCCTGTTTAGCCTGGAAAAGAGGAGACTGAGGGGAGACCTCATTGCTCTCTATAACTACCTGAAGGGAGGTTGTAGAGAAGTGGGAATTGGTCTGTTCTCCCTGGTGGAGAGTGATAGGACGAGGGGAAATGGATGGAAACTGCGCCAGGGGAGGTTCAGGCTGGACATTAGGAAGAATTTCTTTGCTGCAAGGGTTGTCAGCCATTGGAACAGGCTGCCCAGGGAGGTGGTTGAGTCACCGTCCCTGGAGGTGTTTAAGAGATGGCTGGATGTTGTGTTGGGAAGCATCATTTAGTGGGCTGATAGGGCTAGGAAAAAGGCTGGACTCGATGATCTTCAAAGTCTCTTCCAGCTGTAACTGTTCTATGATTCTATGATTCTATGATCTGCTTCCTTGATCCAGCATTTCCAAAATATTGGTATCCAGAGCAATACTAGATAAACACTGTGGGTTTAGCTCATACAATTTTATCTTCTAATATTTTATGAAGCTTTAGAATATCACAGATGAGTGAAATAGATAACTATCAGCTAAAAAATTGAGAGAAATTTCTATTCAAGTTTACTTCTTTAATGAAATGATTCACTGGTACCTACTAATGTACAAGTTATTCAGATATGTTTGATTTTGGTTTTTTATTTCCTGATTTACTGATTATTTGCAAATTGCTTTTACTAATCCAGAGACCAGAATGTATTTCTCATCTTTCTGCAAGCCTGTGACAGATATGAGAAGTATTCCTATTCTGGATGACTGGGAATATATATACACTCTTATGTACAAGCCAGAATGAAAACAGAAAATTGGTTTTCTGTGTGTAATAAAGGTTGGTATATTCAATATAAGTATTTATACAGTATCATTGTACTCCATTTTTAAATTGTTGTGTTATAAGAAAAAAATCAAAACCAGAAGATGGTGCACACAAACCAGTCACAGAAAAACTCTAGAGTTTGCAACACGCTTTAAAATCTGAGTTCAAATGTTCTGCACACTGGTACTCTTTAAATAGTAGCTTGCATAGGCCCTTGAGCACTTTATTGTACTAATTTGGCTTGTCCTTTAAAACCAACCCATCAACACTGATATTTCCAGTATATATAATGACAAAAAATATTCCTCAAATTTCTTGTTAAATAAATGGTAACATTTCTGAGACTGACAACTCCACCTTTAGCTCTGTGACCTTGTCATTCAACTCTTTACAGATAAATTGCCTCCTTAAAACAGCCTTCTAAATACCAAAGTTCAACCTACTGTAACAAAGATGTGAAACTTTTAGCAATTACTTAAGCACATTCTCCTATTAAACTGTATAGTACTTCTTCTGGCCCAATATATTCTGTACAGTGGTGTTACCATCCCTTTCCAGTAATGAACAAGACTTACTTATCTGTTTTACTGTAATTTAAACATAAGGCAATAAGGAATTATAAACAAAATCAGCTAAAGTGTAGGGAGATGAGAACAAGTTATCACAACAAAAAAGTGTTTAGATAGAAGCATAGACAGAAGTTAATGCATCACAGCTTCTATATATTTAAAATGGATAACTCTTCATCAGTAAGTTTTACAGAAATACATAAACTTCCAGATTACTCAAACTATTTACTCAAATATGAGTAAACATAACTCAAGCTCAAACATGGTTGCTACATGCAATTTTCTACCAATGCCTGTATTTTCCACCTAGCCTTAACTAAAAGAAGAGATTGATTTTAAAATTCTTATTTTGCTGGAGACAAAAGGACAGATACACCTAAATCAGGCTGCTTTTTTTGATCTAGACTCTCACAGACAACTAGATAACTAGAAACAGCTTACAATTTCCTTACATGGCTGTTACAATCACATTGAAGAGAACAGAAACATAACCTTTATTCTTATGAAGTTAATTTAAAATGAAAGCATAAAAAGGTGAATGGAAAGTTCGTACGATACAGAAAACTAAGCTTTTGAAAGAGTTTCTTCATATGAGTATCTTTTAACAGTGCACTAAATCCAAAAATTGAGATAATAATTTAGGGATAGTTTTGAAGATCACAGCTGCGTAAAACCTATTAAAGATTAGAAATCATTAAAAGCTTTTCCCTCCAAGAAAGTTTCTGGTTTTACAGTGTGAGTCATACATAGAACATACAGGAAGGCAACAGTTTTATCTGTAGTGAGGAATGAATAAAAACAAAAAGAATATCAGTGAAGATTTTCAACTGTAGTAATTTTTGAGAAAAATTATAAAATGTTTAATGTTATAAAAGATAGGTGTATTTTTATAGGTACAAACAGAAACCACACCAACTCCTCTGCCTTCTAATAAACTGTTGTTTCTCTGAACATACTTTCAGCCAGAAAATCACTTGGGGTCTTCTGTGGCCCCTGTTGCGATAACTGTGCTGACAGCAGAGGGAGCATTAAACTCATTGCCCACGGTAAAGTGTGGGGAGTGATACCCATGTTCCTATAATCCTTGTATGCGTAGGATGTGCTCATTAGCCTTCTGGCAGTCATCCTAGGAGAAGGACAACTCTGATTCCAAACCTGGGCAGATGGAGCTCGTTTAGCCCTGGAAGGCCTTCCATGTAAGAGAAGGACACTCTAATAAAACCTACATCCTAAGGACTTGGCTGCCAGCGTCCAAGCTTGCTAGGCCCTGGCAGATGAAGCTTAGGACTAAAGGGTGGGTCCAGCTCTGCGCATGCTGTGTCTCACCTAAAAAAATCCATTGCGCAGGCTCGAGGGTGTTATCCGCTATCCTCTTTTTATCAGTGCGCTTGTAAAAGGCGCTGATGAGAAGAGTGGGTGGGGTCCTCCGTGGATCTTCGTTCGTGAAGCCTAGCCACACTTTCAGCCACCTTCCGAAGGACTCACTGGTGATCTAATAAAAATGATGGGTAATCATTTGCCTTGCATCATTAAAATGAAATGAAACTGAGCTTTGATGCTGTCTATTCTGAAGTAAAAATCACGTCACTGAAGAATTAAAGAGACACTTTAAACAGAGGGAAGGATGAAATAACACTGGACATTCATTGTGAGAGAGGCCTCCGTGAATAAAGAATCAGTTTTCCTTCAGTTCTCTAAGGTAACTAGTCTCATGAGTAGCACTGTTCAAACGTTATAGTGGAATATCTCAACCAGTCATCAGGAGTGTTAAAACATGACTATTTTCACATTCCTACAGTTTGACTTTTCTCTCCACAAACTTACTTTATACAATATGGAAAGACTAAAATTCTTTGCCATTGCTACAGTAGCCACTAGATGTCAACAGAAGCTAACAATCTCACATATTTTTCTTTATATTTTGAACAGGGTGAAAAGAAACAGATTTGAAGCTATCTTTGTTACACACATTTGTACTGATACATGCTTAAGCAAATGCATACTGCTTGGCTCCATACAAAATCCAATCCAATCCATTCCAAAATCCAAGCAACTTAATGTAGTAGAATAGTAATTATTCTACATACACATAAACACTTCTAAGTTCACACATGAACATGTAGCTAATCACGATGTAAATATAATTCTTGATGTATCATCTAAACCACCAGCAAGTGTCAAAATAAGCTGATCTTCCTTGCCTGGGTGAGAAGTGAAACAGATCAAGTGCTTACATTTGACTGTGAAAAGACCTTTTCCTACTTTAAGATCTGCGTGATCTTATGCAAAAAGAGCCAATGAAAGGAGTTGTGGCAGATTTGCCATGACCTACACAGCATATGAAGTGGGATAATTTCGCTTTCCAGTCTTTGTTTCTTGAGCACTTTGCTTCTTTATGACGCATCTGTGTCTTGCCAGAAAACCTTTATCTAGTCTGAGTTGAGAGAGCTGAAGCTTATTTTTACTTTTGTGCTAATCAGGGAAGCTGGAAGGAAGAGAAATAGAACTTTCTCTAAAGAAGGAAAAAAAAAGCTGAGTACTTCATTCTGACAGGAAAGGAGAGGCTCAAACTTATACTGCCAAGAACTAGAAAATTAATGACCCTTTTTCTCTTTGAAGTTCACTTGCCTAAATATTAGGATGAGCATACAGTATTTCAGAGTTGCACCAGTTTAAATGATAGCAAACCACTCCAGATCTAGCTGATGAGAAACGATTCCAGATGTCAACAGATGCCTGAACTGTTTAACAAAATAAGGAGGCAACAAAAACCACCCGCTAGATGACCTAGTTTGAATCTCCCTCCACATTTTAATGACTTATTTTTAAAACATTCAGATTCTGAACAAAATTATTCATTCCTATAACAGATCAAGTCTCAGACAGGAAAACTTGCCAGTGTTTATAATATTTCTAGACCCACTTTTAACTGCAATTGCTAAATGAAAAACCTTGAACATTTTGTAATAATTCTAAAATTGGCATGATTGTTCTGCTGGTAAACCAAGTATTCATACCACAGCTGTTTCAAAGAAAAACTGATTAGAAACTCCAGGACACAAATTATCTGAATGCTATTCATTTTGATCAAAAATGCTATGGTTTATTATGCTTGCTTTTAATTATGAAATCATTAACATACACATACTTTCCATTTATTACTGAATAGCTCAGTCCTCAAAAAATCTGTGATTATTTTCCATATCTAAATAAAGCCAACTAGAAATGAAGGACTGTGTAAATTAAAGGGCACATGTAACTTTCAAATAATAATGAGTGAAATTGTGAGTCCTAGATTTCTTTCTTTCTGGGCTTTTGAATGGTCAGATATAGTATCTTACCAAGTTCACACAGTATACTTCAGAAACAATCTCTGTTGTTCCTTTCTGAGTTGTTGCAGCAGCTATTTTGATTTTAAAAGTACTAGAAGGTTTTTATTAATAAAAAAAAAAGGTTACACTAACATAAACTAAAACAGCTTAAAGGTAAATGGATTTGGAATTCCTCACTGTACTGCATTAACTTTAGCGCTGTTGAAGGTGGAAGTTTTGACAAAAAACATCTAAGCAGTTTCCAGAATGCATATTGATTCCACAAGAGATAACACTAATAATTACAGCACAAGAGATTAACTTCCCCAAGAGACGACTGGAAGGTGTGACAGAGGAGAATAAAAATAAAAAATAAACTCAAGATAAACAAAGAAACATCCTAAAAAGCCTCTTAAAACAAAAGAATGAAGAATGAACCTATTTAAGTACCCAGAAGATGATGGCAGAAATTGGAAGAAGGGAAAATAAAGCAGTGATGGAAAGCAGTGGTTATTACAACTGGTCTTTGCCACACAGAACACTTAACCCTTTAATGAGAATTTGACCAATACAGAGAGTATTACCATCAGCCTCTCCTACTTGCTTGGTTTTTTTATTCCTATGCCAGAAACAGAGTCTTAATCTTGCCAAATGGAAGGGCAAAGCTGTTATTAATGTAGATTCTGCTTCAGAGGCAGCTTCACCATCCAGAAAAGAAGGCAACCCAGTTTGGATTGAAATTCTGTTTCTTTTTGTTAACTCTTACACAGCAAGACAGTTGGTCAAAGCCCTGGCAAGCTGAAAAAGTAAGATCTATTGGTATACAAAAATAGATGCATGTATATTTGTATAAAGGTGTATATACTTATTTCAGGCACAGTCTGTAAATCACTTGGGGTCTCCTGTGGCCCCTGGTGTGATAACTGTGCCAACAGCAGAGGGAGCATTAAACTCATTGCCCACGGTAAAGTGTGGGGAGTGATACCCATGTTCCCATAATCCTTGTATGAGTAGGATGAGCTGCCTTCTGGCAGTCATCCTAGGAGAGGGACAACTCTGATTCCAAACCTGGGCAGATGGAGCTCGTTTAGCCCTGGAAGGCCTTCCATCTAAGAGGTTAAACCTCTGTCCTAAGGACTTGGCTGCCAGCATCCAAGCTTCCTAGGCCCTGGCAGATGAACCTTAGGACTAAAGGGTGAGTCCAGCTCTGCGCATGCTGTGTCTCACCTAAAAAAAATCCATTGTGCAGGCTCAAGGGTGCTATCCGCTATCCTCTTTTTATCAGCATGCTTGTAAAAAGGCGCTGATGAGGAGCGTGGATGGAGCCCTCCCTGGATCTTCGTTCGTGAAGCCTAGCCACGACGATATACTTATTTATACCTACATTTTTCCAGTAACATTGCTCCCCTCAGCAAAAGCCTTGCATGATGTTGATAAACTTCCCCCCTTCCCAAGCTATAATATCAGGCTTCACAAAAAAAAATCATTATTCTCTTTTTCGCATTTACACACAAGCAAAAAAGCAGAGTAGATTATAAATTCCCTCCCATATCCATAAGAATAGATGGCACAGGATGAGCTCTATAAATCCTGTCTCCTGTACTGTACATCATTTCTGAATGACTAAGGATGACAAAGGAAATATCATTTTTATATGAATTATGTTATGCATGCATGTGTGCATGTCAATCAAACCATAAAGTAATCTGTGCAAAGACGCCATTTAAATTACATAGTAAAAGATTAACTTTATAGTCATGTAAAACTACTAAATTTCTCAAAAAGCTGTGCAGCATTTCAAAATCCACAGCAACTAGTTTCATCAGGCAATAAACCTTTCATCATCAATATAGCATACAGTAAATTACACCAGAAATGAAGATTTGGAGAATGGCAGATTGGCATATACAGTGTGAAAAAAAGAAATGTATATGTGTTTCTGGTACAGATCCAAAGCAATTTCATAAAAATCAAGACATTTTCTCCAGCCTATCTGAGAAGCATCCAATGTAATATAGATTACAGTGGATCGTATAGTGAATCTTTTATCATGTGCAGTGTCTATAAGCATACTGTGTTTTTATTACTGTGAATATTAACAAAAATTTGAATGAGAATGCTAGTCTTATTTCCTCCGTTGTGCATTTGAACTACAAAGAACTGCAGTCACAATGCTGGAAGGTACTAAAAAAAACCCTCCCTTTTTCCTCTCCACAGGTCTCAAAGAAGTCTCAAGATCCTCCAGAGAAGAAAACTTTTGACATCATCGTACATATCAAGTGGAAAGGCAATGTAGACCTATCAGCAGAAAAAAATCCATCTGTCAAAAGAAGGCATCTACACTGGCCTAAAGTCTGTTAGAAATTCTGTATCAACAAATTACAATCCTTAATAATGAAGATAAAATTCCTCTTTTCAGTCACTGCTCTTCTCAAATTCTCAGGTTTTGGATTGAGATTTTTCATTGTAAAACTCTTTGAAAAGCTGTTATGCAACAGCTTTACTTTAATAAGTCTTTTGATAAAGCAGTTATATAGAACAGTGGATGACATATCTAGCCACAGAAAAGAATAGATTCCAGTGGAATCCAGTTGGAGACCAATTCCAGTCCAGTACTATCAGGATAAAACTATACAATCAGATTTTCTTCACTTTTCCTATCTTAAAAAAAATCTTAGAAACTTTATATATAAAAAGCAAAACACAAAAGGATTGCATAGTCATCACACCTGGTTCATTGAATTTGTTGTTTTAATAGATTATCAGCTTATACTACTCCTCCCCTCTTCTTTTACTAAAAGCCACAGAAAATATAAGAAATATGGCAAGAAAGACTAGTCATCAAAAGGCTAGGGTTGTCTCCATGTCTCTTATTTGTTACTTAAATTTAAGTTGCTAGGAGAAGAAACAGAAACTGCCCAATTTAACTTGCCCATTTTTACATTTCTAAAGAATAATATGACACATTGCAACCAGAAGGAGCTATGACCAGTAGGACCTGAAAGGAGATTGTAGTGAGATGGGGGTAGGTCTCTTCTCTAGAGTTAACAGTGAGAGGACGAGAGGAAATGGCTTCAAGTTGCAGCAGGGGAGGTTTAGATTAGATATAAGAAGAAATTTCTTTACTGAAAGGGTTTTTAAGTATTTGGAATAGACTGCCCAGGGAGGTGGTGGAGTCACATTTAGATGGTCTACTTAGGGACATGGGTTAGTGGTATGTTAGTGATAGGTATGGTTGGACTTGATGATCTTAGAGGTGTCTTCCAACCTTAATGATTCTGTGATTCTGTATATTCTGCTACAGACCATTCAGTAGATGAGGAGGTCACTATCACGACGTGATAGAAAAGGTTTCAATAATTCAAAATTGTAACAGATGATACTAGGTTTATTTCACATTTCTTCTGAAGGTACAAATCAATTATCATCTGAAATGGGTCTGGAATAAACTTCATTTAAGGTAATTGTTCTTTATGAATTTTTGCATTTTTTCTGTGAGAGTTAGTATCAACCACCATTAGATGGAGACAACAGGCTTAGATTGCTACTGGTGTTACCTGTGACTTACGTGACCTCATTTTGCTTAAAGTCAGAAAGGATTTTTTTTGTGAAACCAACAAAATACTGGGGTTTTTCCTGCTTGCATTTTGGATGATAAATTTATGACTGGCCAGCTTAGAAGTATCTATGACAACTGTGAAATTGTCATCAAAGTATTCAAGAAAATGAAATGCAAGCAAGTTGAAAGGCATAGGATTTTTGGATACCTTTTTAGAATTCTGCTTTGTTTATTTATGACATCTTCAGTAACCACTGCATGTTTAAAGTTCAATGTCTAGTACTCTTCCATGGAAGATTCTTTACAAAAAGTCAGTGCCTGTGCTGTGTGAATTATGAAAAGGATTTGCAACACAAAATAATTCGGGGAAATACATCGACAACCCTGAAATTTTGGAGTAATTATATCTCTATATCATTTAATATCAATAACCACAAAATGAAGTTATAAAGAAACTATTAATCAAGTAATATCAAAATCATGATGAATGCAAATAGGTATAGTCTAGCTTATCTCATGGTAACTATATTGATTTGTTCTCCTTGAGAATCTATCTCCAAGCATAAGTACTTAAGGGTGTTAGAGAATGTTGTGAATAAAAGTAAAGTCTAAACATAGACTGGCTCCTTAGTTGCTTAGATATAAAGCTTTATTTTGAATTTATGCAATCCCTTTTATTTTAATATGCTTCCTCTGCATACTGTATGGATGCTAGGTCATCACACCACAGACTATTTTCAAGGAAGGTAAAGCTCTGAATAAAGCAATTTTTATCTTTAGAATTTCTGATTTTTGATACAAGAATCACCATAAACCAAAGCCATATCCTGAGTAAGAAACAGATATAACCAAACCAACCAGTGTTTTCTTTCATAGACATTTAAATCAATAGTTTGATTTAAGGGATTAATAAGCAAATCAAAACCAAGAAAGCAAGTACAGTAAAAAATTAGATCATCAATAGGTTGTCTTGGTTTGACCAGACAGTTTTTGGG
>VWZO01010290.1:0-18774 GCA_013396975.1 Bucco capensis
GAAACATGTAGATGCGGTGCTCCAGGACATGGTCTACTGAGGGCAGGGGTTGTGTGGTTTGTCTTTTTTGTGTGGCTTTTTTTGTTGTTTATTGGGGGTTTGTTGTTTTGTTTTTTTTCTTTTCTTTTTGGTTGGACTCAGTGATCGGAGAGGTCATTTCCAGCCATGAATATTCTGTGATATTCTGTGATTCTGTTTAAAGAAATACTCAAGTTAAAACTAAGTGGAAAAAGTGATATAACTGCATCATAAATTTAAAAAATTAAAGAAAAACCATTTTGACAATGGAAAGTTACGAAATACTGAGACATCAAATCTATCTGTTACTCATTATTTATGCGTCTTCACTCTCAGTTCTCTCATGGATTACAGGCGTTGTGGGGCCAAGACTTACTATTGAAACCATTCATCAGCTTCCAGCCTGTAGCACATAAGTAAAATTTTGATGCTTTCAGTTGATTTAGGGAAATATTTTAAAAAAGAAATTTTAATTGAGGGAAATTGGCTTTCCATGCTTACTCTTAAAATCTGTAGAGACATGAACACAAATGGGAGGTGGTTCAGAGCTGAGTCAGGCTCTCATACACCTGTTCCTCAAGACAATATCCTTCTCTTTCATTTTCAAATGTGACACAGGCTCCTAAGGCAGAATGCTTGTGACAATTTTTACTTTACTGAAAAGAAGCAAAATAAATGGGCCAATTCTGAGATAGACAGCTAAACTAAGAAGGCGATAAACATAAACACTATGTAAATAAAAGAAAAGATGTCAGTAACATTTTAGAGAGATGCAGGAAACAGGTTAAACATGACTAGGACAGCAACTAGTTGAAGATGTGACAACAGGTCTCCTTTACCTGGTTTTCTTACCAGCCACTCAGCCTAGGAGGCTTTTGGAAAAATGCATTTAATTTCGCCTATTAGAACACAATAAGGTGAACCAATGCCTTCTAGATTGGTCTTGAACAGGCAAAGCAGAAAAACTGAGATCAGACTGAGTTAACTTGCTGTTAGTTCAACTCTTTCCACAAATACAGAGTAATATGCTTAGCCAAATTTTACTTTGTCATATTATTACCTTAGTTCCTTTTTCTTCCTGAAAGTTTTAATCAGTCTGTACTGGAAAATCATCACGTCACTTTGAAAGGGAAAAGCTGAGTATGAGCTAAGTCCCCTCTAATAGTCAAGAAAACTTGGAAACGTGTCCTTTCCAGTTATTTTGTTTCTGTATATTACTTTGTAGATACAGTGAGTAAATACTTTCAAACTGAAATACAATTCAAACTTTTGGTTCTCCTTTAGTAGACAAGCAGTAATAAATTATTAATACTACAGTCATAAATTCTTGTTCCATTCTTGAAATAAATACATAGTTTTGAGTTTTCTCAATCATGACATTTCTAAGCTAACAATTCTGCATAGCTGGAGGATGGGAAAAATCTTCTCCTTTATTCCAGAACATAACTGCTTTCAGGAGACTACAAATAAAGAGGTTTCAAGCGTAAATTAGAAGCTTTTGTTTATTATATACTTGGTTTATAAAAAATATACATAAGGCAATGGGAATGTTGCAGATAAGAAGGGGTCTGGGGGTTTTATGTGTGGGGGTTTTGGTTTCTGTAAATAGTAAATGACCAAGAGTGCCACATGGTGAGACTTCTGGGGAATAAAACCATAATAGCATCAAAATCGTATAAAAGGTTTTATTTAAATTATATGGATCAGCTTATCAGAACCCTGTTAGTTCATCTGGAAGGTTTTTGACTGCTGTCTCTAAGATCAGAATTAACATAATCCATTTTAAATCCATTCTACAGTTCCTTACTAATTATATATATATATATGAAACTCAGGATCTTGCCCTTTTAACATCTGTTCTGATAAAGCACTGAAGTCTCATTAATTTGAAGGTCATCTGCAGGTCAGGATTTAAACTAAAAAGTTTTGCATATCATTTAATGGAATGATACATTTGTATATTTTGCTCTGAAAATGTTCCATAGATTTAAGTCAATGCTGAAGATTTTTACAAGAATATTATTAGTTCCCATCATATATTACCAAGCATATAAGGTAAGGATAGCCCATTTGACTATAAATGAGTTAAAGTAGTATCTCCAGTGTTATTTTTTTCATATAAATATAGCAGTCTAATATAGACTATAGACTGCTATATTTAGACTATGTCTAGTCTTCTAACCTAATCTTGTAAGAACTTGTTCCCCAATGTAAAATTTGTAACGTAAGCTTTGAAACTGAAGACACAAGATCGCAACAACAATAGAGACCATATGATAAGACTGTCCAGAACTGATCCATCTTGTCATCAGAACCAGAAAACTATGAGATGGATTTTAATAACACCTCCAAACTATAAAAATGGAAACTTCTAAAACCAGCAAGAACCAAGTCTGGGGAAAAACAAACAAACATAAACAAGATAAAACAAACAAAAAACTACAAGATTAATATTTGTGTTTTGCATCATCTTATTCTAAATTTGAGCTGATGTTTCACAAAACGTCCAAGTCCCAGGCACAGAGTAGCCAGGTATACATTAGAATTTGAAACATCAACACACACACACAAAAAATCTAAAAGATAGTGACCATTACTTTAGTGAACACAAAGTATTAAGTTATGATCTAAATGACAAGAGAACTTTAAAATTTCTAACAGCCAACATGTCATTTGGAAGCAGTTAAGAGAAACACCATAACTTATTAAAACCGCCCCATCAAGTTAAACCAGAGCAGCCAAGAAGCTACACACGACAGGAGCAAGATAACTCAAAGACTGAATTTTACTAAGAATAACATATTTGTACACAGGTCTTTTAAGTAAAGAAATAAACAGTCATGCCCAAAATTTCCTATTAAAAAAAAAAAACAAACCCGACAATAACCTTAAAATTCCCATTTTTTTCTAATTATGGAAACAAACTTAATTTACAAAGAAAAAATAGTAGCATTCTCCAACTTTTGTGCTTCCCTTAGAGGCAAATATTGTACATTCCTGCTTACTATAATTCTGCTGAGTAAATATAAACAACATTTTATATTATACCAAACAAATTTAAGGGAGTTCATTGGAATTTTTCAATAATACTATGGAAAAGTCACATTTGCGGTATCTTGAAGATAGTATATGGAAATTGCAATTGATAATCCCTCACCACAGGAACCAGTATTTATTTTTTTAAATCTAGTTGCCTTAACAATTCCAAGCCTAATTTTGAAACTTCCCAAGCATACCAATTTTATCAGTTGCCCCAAAGGACTATGAACTGAGCCAAATAGTTCTGAAAAATCAGATTAAAGAGTTGCTCTGTGACAAAACCAAGATCTGTGGAATACCTTCTTCAGCCGTAATGATGTGGTAGAAGATTTTTTTAAAACAGCAATTATCAAACAAGTAGGGTTGTGAGAACAGTGAGAAACAAAGGAGCTGACAGTTCACTATTAAATATATACTTTGATGGGTTTTTTTGCCAGATCCATGGTACCTCTGGAAACATTGATTTGCAGTTAGTAAGATCCAGTGCTTCATTTTGATATGGTTCCAAAACAATGTAGAAAACCAAAACCAAATCACCATCGGTTTTATCTGTTCAAATATCTTTCCATACAGACCTAGGTATAAACAAATTCTATAAACTATGAACTTTTATCTGCATCCTTTATGTCTTAAGGTTTATTTGCATGCTTGGAAGGTTTATGCAGAGAAAGACTGCATGACTGTCTCAATGAAACTTAGTAACCTAAATAACTAATCAACTCTGTCTTTCCCATAGTTTGGCAGAAAGCTTATAGTGAGATCAAAAAACAAACTTAAGTCTTTCAAGGCAAAGAGCTCACTCTGAAAGATTATACTCTTTCTTTAGTCATTCTCACAGTAGGTTCAAGAATATTCAGCAACAGCTGTAGCAGACTGATTTAATTAATTATTTTCATTGTATAGCAGGTTTGGGGGTTTGGTAATACTTATTGTGGAAGGAGACTTGCAAAAACACAAATTCTAATAATTCCCGATTAGACCACAATCACTTGAAGCAGTTGGGAACTTCCTCCAGAGATATATACCAAAATCCAAATTTACAGGCCATGGAAACAGAGCTGTATAAAAGTGTGTGATCATCTTACCTCTGACTTACAAGATCTAGGTAGTTCAGCCTAACTGCATATACTAGGTGTTTTGGAGAACAGTGGAGAAACCACACCTCTCCTTTGCACTTCCTCAGCTAAGACTTCAAACTGTCCACAACTCTTTCCAGTCAATTGTGTCTGTTTAGAGCAGATTCCGTAGTTACTTCCTCTCACAACTACAGTTCTTGTCAACTTGTGTTATCCATGGCTCAGGAGACAGATAAATAGGATACAGAGCCTTTCACCTCTAGGTCATCAGTTCAAACATAGCCCATATTTGTATGTACCAAAAATTGCTATCTACAGATGGCTTTTTGGACTCCTCAGTAAAGCTCCATTCCACTTGCATAAACCAGCATGTATTCGAGGCCCAAAATCCTGCATTACCTTAAAAGGCATCTGCCATGGAGAAAAGGAAACGGAATTCCAATCTTTAAAATAACTGTCCTCCAAAAATATGATAACCACACTTTCATATTCACTTCCTTTATACATTAGAAATTGTTCTAGTTTTATTCACAGTGCAAGACTGCAAGACAATGGAATAATGAAAATACATTCTAAAAGGCTGCAAGCATAGAAAGTCAAAAGTAAAGAGTTCTTCTTTTAAAAAGACCAATGAAAGCTCTTCTGCATTAAGAAGCCTCAGTGAAGGCTTATAAGAAAAGTATCTTTGCCTAAATAAACATTCCTAATTGTTTTGTTATGATAGGGATTGTGAATGGTCTCTTCCAGGAAAGCTTCATAGCAAAACCTAGGAAGGTCAGTTTTGAAAATCCTTTTATCTGCACACATCAGCTATCAGATCTTTGCACTGCTGCTATGGATGTCCTTGCTATTGCTTAGTCACTTCATGATAAAGGCCAGGAAACACTCTTTGGATTTGTTGCCTGCTAAACCACAAGGAAATTACCACTTGAATTACCTGGAAGTTCCACAGGACAGTCACCTCTAGGCTGTATTATATGGAATTGTAAGTTACAGGCAAAGCAGTAACCATAATGAGAGAGGTATCTGAGCTGAGCAGTAGCCTGCAGCAGGGTCTAAACCTCCTGCACTCCATGTTATTTCAAGGTATGGTACATCAAAGCTATGATATCTCCCTTCTCCCTTAGATCTTTTTATGGTATGACAATGACATGTCCAAAGCCCTTAATTCAGTAATATCATCCTTTGACTTTTATGACTTCCTGTCTGGCACCTCCTTCCACAAGAAAATGATCAGATCTGGATCTCTTAGATAATAGAAATCCAGTTTTAGATTTAAAGAGTACTGATAATTTCTCAGATAGCACACTACCCATCAAAACTCCACAAAACTTCTAGCAAACATGGAGTCAAAATGCTAAAAGCCATCTGCAATTTTACTTCACCTAGGTGACCTCTCCATGATGACATTATGGAGAGATTCCCTTGCAATTCTAAAACAGGGGTGCCACTCCTCTTGCCTGACAGAGCAAGCAAGTGGCAAAATGCAGGCCTTGATCCCAGTTTTTCATATTTTCAACATACAAAACATAGCACACTCTACAGACCACCCTGCAGAAGGAAGCAGTGTGATTCAGATAGTAGACCCTACAGTCTATTCTCTGACCAGAGCTGCAAGGGTTCTGGACTGCTTACATCTTTCTGCTGAACTGCTCCAGGAGCACTGCAACAACATGCTGCCAGATTCTCTAAGCAGATGTCAAAATAGTGCCCTGTTCAGAGAAGATAGCATATAGTAAAGATAAGATCTACCACACTGGTTCAGATCTGGCACATTTTGATTATAACAAGAGACAGCATAGTGACATAGCTATTAAGTTATTTCTGAAGCACTTATTTCTGCAGAAGACCTCCCAGACAGCATGTATGAACTGGTATCATGTAGCACACGTACCACTGCCAAAGACGTATCAGATATGCTGCAGTGCTCATTGATGTGATGTGTACAGTAGATCTGATGCATTTTGGACATGTATGCACACAGGATTTAGAGTTGACTTACACAGGATTTTCAGATGTCCAGTGGTACGGCAGGAGGTGTTGGCTACCCAGACAATAGAAATCCAGACAAACAGTCCAAAAGTAAACCTAGATTACACAGCAGCCCTGTAGACACAAGACTGCATTGCTCATTCCAAATGGAAACAATCAGCTCCAGACAGACTTGTTAACAGGAGCTGACTGCAGTGACATCAGGTGCACAAAGGAGCAATGACAATGATCATGAATCCAGCAAGGAAAGACACAGAGCAACCTGTGTGACTGAAGTTGTATGAAAAGCAAGTAGGGATGAAAGTGGCAATGATGCTGTACAAATCAGGAAGATAGCAACAGTGGTATTCCTGAGGTGGGTGCGCATGAGATGCTGGATAGCAGCAGACCCAGGGGAAAGGATAACAGCCACAGGGAGGAAAGGGCAGCCAAGATGTCATGGAGAGAGAACTAGGGACACTGGGGTTACAGCAGCAGCAAGTGGCTCTTTGAGGAGATGGAAAGTGAAGACAACAGAGGAAGGAACAACTGGTAACATACCAGTTAGAAACCATTATTCTAGAAACTTATTTCAAATTATAGTTTTATTTCTTTTTAACAAGTCTATTTGTCACAGAGGGCACAAAAGCCCAAACCACAACACATTTTCTGTACTTCCTTTCGTAGTCCCATGTACACAAAAGATTAGCATAGAAATACTAGATAGGTCTAAAGAAAGGTATACAGAGTGAAATGTCCTTTTATCTTGGATTATGAATTTGATTTAAATACATCACACTAGATTTATCAGGTATTAATGTACTCTGAAAAATCTTTACTCCCTATGGATCCTATTAGTTTTGCTTCTTAAACTGTTCCAAGTATTAACAAAATAGACTTTACAATCTGTAATCATGATTTCACTGCACATCATGCTTATTTAAATAAACATCATTTTTCATGGCAACCACTAAGCACCTCAAAGTCTTTATATTTAAATATATTTGTTCACTTCCAGTGACATTCTTGAAACACAAAGTATTATGAAAAGAAGACTACATGGAAGCCATAGAACTTGGAATACTAATGTGTCTTCATTAGTGTTTGCTGTTCTGTCAGTTTACCTACAAATGTTATATTTTTACTTATAGAAATAAGTTTGCTCACCTTTTTACATTCATCTGTTCTTTTAGTTTGCTGTACATTTCCAGCACTGCATAAAAACAAGCAGATTAGCCGATGGATCTTATAGTGTCTTTAGTTAATGACAGAGGAAAATAAATACTGTAAAGGATAAAATAAACCATAGAAAAGGATATGCTAAATTTACCTTATTTAATTCTTAAGTAACATAAATGTGATAAAACTAGAAAAAAACTATTCTAGAATGCATCTAAGAAAGAAAAAAGAACTGAACTCTTAACAGCTTTTAAATGAAAAGAATTAAGATTAAACAAAACAGTAGATACTATATATATGAAGCATATTCATTCACTTACGACATATCATAACTTCATCTGCACCACCAGCCTGTGACCTGTCTCCATTAAATGGCAACAGTACCACCTACTGTACTAATAACAAGTCAACAAGACTTTACAAAGAAAAATTCTCAAATCTGTTTTACGTCAATATCACAAAGGGGGATAAAACCCTTCCAGAGCTATGTGCAACCCTATAATATTATGTTTCTGAAAAACCAGTTGGCCCTTATGTCCTATTAAGAAAAAAAAAGTCTGTAATGACATAGAGCTAAAAGTACAACACTGAAATAGAAACATTAGTGCCTTCCCTAGAATTCAAATAGTAAAAACCAGCCTCTTAAGCAACATATTGATTGTTTATCGTATGAAAAATATTACTCCTTTTAAAGCTGTATGTGGCTGCATTGTTTGCATCATTTCTATCTGTCTTCTCACACTGTCGTAACTGCTCTATGCCAAATATTGTAAGAGACACGGAAACTACATGTTGACATCTTTTTAAAACCCATTAATATTTTTGTTAAACTACCAGACCACAACTGAAAAAATAAAATTAGTTTTCCATTTCAGCTTTTGTGACTGACTTTATTTAATCTGCCATCATATTTAGCTATAGGTCACTCACCTGGAAGACACAACTGTAGTTTTTCCACAACTGTTGTAATATTCCGTTGCTGAACTCTACATCGGATGATTTCCTCTGTTTGGGCTATCACCTTAAGAGATTAAATGAAAAAAAAAATAAATAAAAGAAAACCACAACTAAATGATGCAAATAAATTTAATTTGTTACAAATATTCGTAATGCCCACATAGGAAGCACCATTTTCTCACCTCTTTCCCAGCATCCTGAAGCCTTCGGTTGGTATCAGTAACTTGGACCTTAAAAATAATTTCACCTTTGTTAGACAAATATGCATATATTGCCCTGATGTGACTGCTCACCCTTGTAATCAGATCATGCTTCATGAGAAACTTAGAACAAAGAAATGCAAATTCAAATTAACTCTACAGCTTGAACTTGAACTTTTGATCGCAAAGGGTTTTTGTTAACTTCAATTACTTATGACAGTTCTTTCTAACAGATTCTGTGGCAAACTTATCAAATTTACTTGGGATTTTTGAACTTTCCTTGTTTCTGTAGGTCTGTCAAACAATTCAAATCATTGACCCAATTGACCACTGGTCCCTTTTTGATAACCTCAATGAGCTCTATGGGCCATTCATTGTCTGTAAGAAATGGTGATTGCATTTTATGGTAATTAAACATTCATACTTTGCTGAATGCAAACACTGGGTGGTTGATTAACATCAAACGTGGAAATCTCCAAACCACAGCAACATTTTAATGCTGCAGGTGCAGGCAAAGCTCGACCTCAGATTTTCCCACATAGTAAGTGACTCATTAGGTCATCATAATAAGGAAGCACATTCTAGTTTATTAAAAATCTCATTAATTTCTGAACAAAGATGCTCAATGACCTCATTGATGCTGTATTTGGTCTCTTGTTATCTGAATATCCTTTATATAATGCTCTTCTAATCATAACCTCTGGTGAACTATGCTCATTCTGTCTGGTGTGCATATTTTGCTCTCAGAAGTGTAAAGAGAGCTAAAAGGGACGGATCTTATAATTCACTATTCTGCATTCCGATTTGGGAGTAGATCTTAGTTCTCATTTCTAAAGAAAACTACTAACTCCACCCACTCTCCTATTCATTACAAAGTAAAAAAAAAAAAAGTCATGCATAATTGCAGAATTTTATTTTTCTAATCAAGATTTTAAGTTTTTCTAAGGTTTGATATATAAACACATGATTAGAAAAAGACCTGTGTAAGAAATTACCATTTGTTATTCTTTACCTTCTAAGAAAGCCTTTAAAAAGAACAAAATAATTTTAGTAATATTTTCTGAAAACATACATTAAAAAAAAAATTAAAAAATTCAGGATTAGGCAACACAGCTCTGATCACAAATCCTAAATAATCCACTTTGTAAAAATTGTTGCAAATATCAAAATGTATGTGATAATCACTAAATTCTTATTCTTCATTAGAAAAGTCAAGTTAGTTCCTTCTTTTAAATCCAAAGACAATAATATATGAAACTCTGCAAAACTAGTTCCTTACCTTTAATTTTTCTGCATCAGCCCTAACTTTAAGAAGTTCTGTAATAGCATCCACAAAGCCCTGATGGTGAAAATTGCACATCTTTTCTATCTCTCTGTCATGATTACGTATGCAGGCATCTAGTTTTTCCATAAACCTCTGATATGCGTTTGGTTGATCATCGTATACAGACCTGTTAAATACAAATAAGAAAAGTTTACTTCTTCACCCAGTTAAAAATAGTATACAAGGATCTTTATTGAAAACTCTTAAAAAGAAAATAAAAGCACGCAAACTTGATGTTATGGTGGCATCATTTGTGATCTACTCCACCAAAATCAGCATTAAAAGAAAGGGATGGCTCAAAACTGAAAACTGAACCCAGCCCTTATGGCATTAATCCAGGTGCTTAACCAGTTACATCATGGTTGACCTGAGCCTTACTGGTCTGTTATTTATGCCCTAATGCTCAAACACGGGTACAAAAGAATCAGTTTCTCCAACCACCTCAAATAGATCATGGATCACTTTTCCATCAAATTCCACTCTTTGCTAAATATACAGAAGTGCAAACACAAAAATTTACTTTTCTAGTATTCCCACCACCACCGTTATCAAACTAAACCAGGGCTGGATGCCTCCAGCAAGAACGACTGATGCACTGCACAGCAGCAGCAATCTCTGTTGCATATTGCACTGCACATTGCATCCCTCCGCCTATGCTCAATGCCTCCCAAAGCAAACCCATGACTTGCACATGCCTAAGGCTGCCACCTCAATGGGATTCAACTTCCAGAAATGGCCAAAATCAGGTCTTTTGGTTTATTTTGCTGATTGTTTGAATAGTACAATAATAAACCTCAAGCAGTAAACATGACTCCTGGAGAAATCACCAGTGTAGCTTGCTGAGCTGCATCAGAAATAGAAATAGAAAGCTGTGCGGAAAAGTGCTGAAGCATGACAGTGAGCAAAAATGGGGCAATTTAAAGCTTTAGACTTCAGCATATGAAGCAAGAAAAGAGATACGACAGAGAACAGTATTGGAAATCAAAGCTAGGAAGTCTCCCAAGAAAGTAAGACACAGGTAGTTCCAAAATTTGATTAATCTGACAAAGCAATGGAAAAGTCAGTCTTTGAGGGAGCTTTTCAGATAGTATGAGAGTAGCAATGTGAGGACGATATATTCATACACGTATAAACATGTTTGTACTGCAAACTACAAGTGTTCAAAATAACCAGGCAATCAAAAATCTTCAAATTGCCTTTTTTAGCCTTTAATTTCCTTACATAATTATGACTTTTTTCTCCAGAAATCCCCAAGGAGAAGCTGTTTAAAATAAAAAGGTTAAAAAAAAACAAAACCAAAACCAACACTCAAGATGCAGAAAAAAAGCTGAAGTTCCAAATGGTCTCAATGTTGCTTGTAGAAGCTTAGTCTTAGGTTCAAGACCCAGGCAATAGTGAGTCAAAGCCTCTAAAACCATTAAGTAGACTCTCTCAGTCTCTCAGAGAAGTATGACTTCCCATATTCTTCAAGATCCTTTTTCTAACCAGACAGTCATCATCATTCATTCAACAAACCCATAGCTGGCTGTCTGATAAGAACATGACCTTTCAAGGAAGAAAAGGGTACAGAAGAGACTGAAAAGACTCTTTTAACTCAGCTCTCCATTCTTTTTGAGTTCCTTTTGACCTTGAACAATATACAAGAAGCAACTGAAGTTAGAGAAATGAGAAAGGTAATAAGCTGTCCTACATGCCAAAGGAAGAAAGCCAATTCCTGATAACCTGCTTGCTATAGATATTTTCTCAGAGAAAAATCTATTTCATAAAATAATCCTAGTATATCCCTCCTTGACTTATGGTAGGAAACTAAGGCTAAGGTACTGAAAGGCAGGCTCTTTTGTCCAAAGTGCACCAGGGGAAAACTAAAACCGTTGATCCATGAAGTGTTCACAAAGGGAAAAATAACCCTCACCCTTTCCACCACCACAGTCTGAAGTGACAGATGGAAGGAGAAAATGCACGACAGTAAGTCTTTCCTCCTTAAGTTCCTCAGACTGCCTGAAAGGGACCCCTAAAGCTTGTCCAGGATGACTGAGGTTAAAGCACTGCAGTGGAAGATCATGAGCGACCCAAACCTGCCTGTGGGAAACACCATCCAGAACCTGGTGCTGGCTGGAGGGAGAACCAGCAACCTGACCTAGGAAGAAAGAAAGGTGCAAGACACACAGTCAGCATTGAATGAGCTCTCATTAGGCAACTTAAAGTTCTGCATTTGAAGACACTGGGAGAAGAACGTAGATCATATCACTATTACTTGTGAAGAAAATTGGGAAGAGATTAGCAAAAGGTTCAACAACTGATGCTGTAGTGCTTCAAAATACACAGTACAAGCTGGTTACACGAGTGCTGTTCTGTCTCTGTAAGAAAAGGGTCAGAGATGTTGGAGCCTACAGAGTGGCCACAGAAGGACATCCACCTATCTCCAGTGCACCATTCTGAGAGATGAAATACAAAAAATTAGGAGGATCAGAAGCATCAGATAGTGCCTTAACAGATATCAGGTACGCGTAAGTTTCCTCTGAATGGGCTGGACTCAGCATCTATACTGCACTGTATCCTAAAGGGAAAAACAGGAGAAAAGTTCAATTTATTACTGCTTCCTTGAGCGTTTTATTTAGGGGTGGATGGAGCCTCCAACTTTAGGTCTACTTCTAGTTTTCTCAATGGGAAGTGAGAAAGGAGTATCATTATCACAAGGACAGAAGACTTCCTTCCATCGCTGTGTACTCATAACTGTAAGTTGTGTAATGCAACCATAAGAGAAAACAGTGGTAAAACAGAGAAGACCAAATGTACCTAAAATGAGAACAAGACTGTAAAAAGATGATGCAAGAGAAACTCCATTCCTGAGTTTGTACCACCAAACTTTCTTTAGTGGTAGCAATGCACTGACTTTTTTGACTTAGTTATTGCCTGATGATTAGGCACAGTCTGAAAATCGCTTGGGGTCTCCNTTGCCTGATGATTTTGTGGTATCCAATGGCTGCAGTTCAGCATGGCTGTCTTGATGGTTTTCTACCAATTTCAGATCTGCCAACACTGTCAGACATGCTGTTAAAATACTGAGAGGGAAATAATCTGGAATTGGGAGATTTCTCCTTAAAATGTTATCAGACAATTCCAGACAACATAGCCAGAAATCCTGGAAGCACATATGATGTAGCATAGGCTATTCGCTGTTATAAAAATCAGGGGTTTTTTTCCTCAATATTATAGCTACTTATGCTTCAGTTTAATGATAATAAAGTACTGATTGATATTTCTCGCGGTACTATAACAATATTTAATTCAAAATCATACTGGGAATAAGTGTTTAAAACTGGTGGAGAAGAAATCAATAATGTGTAGCATCCAGACACACTGCTTTAACCACAAGATTACCTTAATAAAAATAATAATTAACAATTTTATGTTCTACAATGTAATGTTTTCTGCAGGGGTACTAATAAAACGGTGATCTGTGACCTAAAATAATACAGATTTAGGTAGATAGAGTTCCTTAATATTCACTAGTAGTATAAATTACATATTAATTACATATGTAGACAGCGCCATCTTGTGGAAACAGTAACAAATCAACCCTCTTCAACACACTGGTGAAAAAAATCTGGAGACAGAACTGCTTACCTCTAAATAAATAAATCATCACAGCATTTAAAAGAAATTCACACTTTGTATCACAACTCTCTGATCTAGGTGAGAAGTAAGAAAACAAATTAAGCATGTTTCCTTGAGACACTGTATCTTATGACACTATACAGGTGCTATTTCAAAGGCTTCAGAAGGAAGTCTGACCCGAAGCACTTGCCTTTTTTGAAAGTCTAAGTGCACTCAAGAAATCCATGCCAGCTCTGGCCATAGGTAGAAATTAGGCTTTTTCTCAAAACCACAAACACAACTGAGGTAGTGCATGCCTGATTTACCCATTATGGAACATCACACATAGCACAGTAGGGTTTATTTGTGGTACTGAAGCTTATCTTCTAATCATATCTTTCAAAAATTACCTATGCTTACACAAACAAATTAATTGCAACCTTCAAATAATTATCTGAAGGCGCACATTTCACAAGATTATGGCACTGCAAGCAATTCTGCTAGTAGTTCTGCATTTTTCAGAGTTAATCTATCAGGCAGACGAATCATCATATTGCAACATCTTGAAAAGAGACATGGAGTCCTTAAAGCATCCTATAGCCAATTCTTTTAAATAACAAGATAAAATTAACAGAATCTGCAACATACACACCATATCCCACACCCCACACACATCTGTTGGGAAGGGAGTGAGGAAATGGTAGCCCTTCCACATGCATTTCTTCAAGACTCTACCCTCTCTCTCACTTTAAGTTGCTTCTCAAACATCAGTGGGAAGTGTCATGAAAAGAGGCGAACAAGCCTAGGCTATCAAGAGAAATTTTACAAGTGTAATATATAGTTCTTTCAATTTCTGTTTACATTTATACACCTCTACACGAAGAACCCCAAGGATCCTCTTCAGCTTTATGGGCCCTTGAAGTGGACGCTGGTGGTCTGAAATATAGCACAACCTGAACTGAGTCAAACTGAAAGACACAATTAGTTTGTATTACAACTGCTTTCAACCTATGATCTATACAGTTATAGGAACCTATAGACTACTAGTGGTTGATTCACACTATAAAACTCTGAAAAGCAAGCTTTTTTGCAGTATGAGTCTTCAAAATGGGGAAAAAAGCGTGGAGAAAATCACTGATGCCGAAGACAGAATATATCATCTTAATTTTCAGTCTAGAATAAAAGAACATTAACCTGAGCAGCTAGTTAGATATCAGCACCGCAAATCAGTGACAAGGTAGGTACTATTATCATTCCTAATAGATTATAGACTCATAAAACCACTAATGTTGAAAAGATCAAGTCCAACAATCAACCCAACATCACCATACCCACTAAAACGTGCTACAAAGTGCCACATCTACACATTTTTTGAACACCAGGGATGGTGACTCCACCAATTCCCTGGGTAGCCTGTTCCAAAGCTGAACCATTTTCAGTGAGGAAATTTTTCCTTATACCCAATGTGAACCTCCTGGCACAACCTGAGGCCATTTCCTCTTGTGCTGTTGCTAGTATGGCTAGGCTTCGCGAATGAAGATTCAGAGAGGGCTCCATCCACGCTCCTCATCAGCGCCTTTTCCAAGCGCGCTGATAAAAAGAGGATAGCAGATAGCACCCTCGAGCCTGCGCTATGGATTTTTTTTAGGTGAGACACAGCTGTTGCTAGTTACCTGGGAGAAAAGACCAACCTCCCCATCACTACAACCTCCTTTCAGGTAGTTTGAGAGAGCGAGAATGTTTTCCCTGAGCCTCCTTTTCTCCAGACTAAACAGCCCCAGTTCCCTCAGCCACTCCTCATAACTCTTGTGCTCTAGACCCTTCACCAGCTTCTTTGGACAAGTTCCATCAACTCAATGTCCTTTCTGTAGTGAGCAGCCCCAGGCACAGTCTGAAAATCGCTTGGGGTCTCCTGTGGCCCCTGGTGCGCTAACTGTGCCGACAGCAGAGGGAGCATTAAACTCACTGCCCACGGTAAAGTGTGGGGAGTGATACCCATGTTCCTATAATCCTTGTATGGGTAGGATGAGCTCGTTAGCCTTCTGGCAGTCATCCTAGGAGAGGGACAACTCTGATTCCAAACCTGGTCAGATGGAGCTTGTTTAGCCCTGTAAAGCCTTCCATCTAAGAGGTTAAACCTCTGTCCTAAGGACTTCACTGCCAGCATCCAAGCTTGCTAGGCCCTGGCAGATGAACCTTAGGACTAAAGGGTGGGTCCAGCTCTGCGCATGCTGTGTCTCACCCAAAAAAAATCCATTGCACAGGCTCGAGGGTGCTATCTGCTATCCTCTTTTTATCAGCGCACTTGTAAAAGGCACTGATGAGGAGCGTGGATGGAGCCCTCCCTGGATCTTCGTTCACGAAGCCTAGCCACGACGACGAGGAGTGAGCAGCCCAAAAGTGAACACAGTATTTGAGGTGCAGCCTCACCAGTGCCAAGCACAGGGGAACAATTGCTTCCTTAGTTCTGCTGGTCACAGTAGAACGGGGCAAGCAGGACACCCATGAAGAGCAGAAGCAAAGCTGGAGTATTTCTCTGGTAATGTGTAGCATGATTTTGTCTGTATTACTCAGAACTCTGCATATAGATAGAGATACATATTTTCCTGACTCAACCCAACAACTGGACAACACAAGTTATATTAATGTCACTCTAGGTAAATACAAGATTGTGCAGGAACTACTTGAAGAAGAAAAAAAATTAACTAGGAACAGCCAGAGACAGCTTAACCTACAGCAAAAAGATGTCTCAGTCACTGGCTCAGTTTTATAGCAATAGGAATATTTTTACCTTGATCTTTTCTTCCCAGCAGGGCTGAAGGGAGAAAGACAAGCATAAAGAGATTTTCATTGAGGTCTTAATAAAAAAATAAAAAAGAAGGATAATTTTCAGATATGCAATTATTTTCCAGTTGAAGAACCTTGTTTATACAAGGTTACTTTATACCATAGAAAACCTCCCTAAAAATTTTTATTTTCAAAATTGAAACACAATATGAAAGCATGTATTTATTAGCTCTTACTGACAATTTTTCGTGTGTTTACATGCAAAAATCTATCAAAGTACCAGAGGGCACCATTCCATGTACAAAAATACCAGCCAATGAGTAAACAAAAAAGGCTAATCTCCACAGAGCTAAAATTCAGCCAAGAAACCTAAAACATAACCTGCCATGGATTCCACCTTACTCTACATAAAATAATTATTATTATTTTAAAAAATCAATTAGCCTCAAATCACCTGATCCATTCTATATGGACAACTCCAGACATGTGCATTATCACTCTAAGCCATTCAGTTCTCTTCACAAATGGTTACAGTAGATCTTCAAAAATATATTTCTGCTATCATTTGATATAAATATTTTCTGTGCATGCAACCAGGATACATGACATTAAATGCCTGAGTGCAAATAGGATTAAAAGAGGATTAGCCTTTCACTAAGGGGGAAGGAAAAAATTACAGGCCAAAAAAACCCCATAAGCACTGAAATTAAAGTAACACATTGAAAAAGTAGGCAAAGGAAGTGCACATACACATAGTAAGTGTAAAAGGAAAGGAGCCTAAAAATATTTTTTGAGACTTCAGCAAATGCCATAAATTTAATTCTTCCCTCATCCCCAGTCTTCGCATCATCATCATCTTCCTACTAAAAAACAAAAATAATCAGAAACCTGAACCGATCTTCCACAGTAATCTACTTGTTGGGAGTTTAGCATGGAAAAGTGAATTGCAAGAGTAATCAGAATGAGAACTAAAAGCAATTTTGTTCCTTACAGCTACGGCAATAGCTGTAATTTTTCAATGGTAAGCGGAACTGCTCAGGTACTCAGGTGTCAGGCAAAAATTAATTTGAAGAATTAATTTTATTAAAAATAAAAGCTCCATACTTTCACAAGAAAAAATGATTAGAAGATATTACGAATTTCTGGTTAGTGATTAATAACTCTGTCAATTAAAAATCATTACTAAAACAATCTATTAGATGACAACCACAAAAACACACAAATCCCTTTTGAGTTTTAAAATATCTATTATTTCTTTTAGGTTTTGGGGACTGGGTTTTTTTGTGTGTGTTTGCTTTTTTAAATGGGCAGTTATTTGATTTTTACTTGGAAACCCATTAAATTTTTAGAGTGAACAGTTCTCATCCTAGGTTTATCATATAGGTTCTACCAGCAGCAAAGACTATTAACAGATCATCTGTTTTAAAAATAGAAAAAAATCCCCAAAACAAAAACAAAACAACCAATCCAGAAACAAAAAAACACGTCAGAAAATAGAGGAAAAAATACTGATCTTTTTAGAGGACAAGGTAGCTCCTCATTAATAACATGCCACCCTCCACCACTTTCACACACTCCCAAGCCATCCTGTCCTATCCTATTTCTAGGACAAATTGCAGGTTTCCCACCTCAGCCTACATTGCCACAGTCTTTCATTTCCTGATTACGAAAGGTGCATGAAGCAATTAAAAACTGTATATACACGTTCCTTTCATGGTACTGATAACCACTTAGTAAGTCCCAATCATTTACATTGCCACGAATGCTGTGATTATGATGGGAATAACACATACCTGCACAACAGTTGTAAAAGTTTAACATGGAAATAAGCCTGACCATGCAACTTCTCAGCTGCAAGCGATGCAAGAGAAAAGGACTTACTTGCAAAGCTTCAGACTTAGCATTGTGGGGGAAAAAAACCATAAGCCCTCCCCAAAAAAATTAACTGCCGATTTTGGTCAGTTAAAGCAAGTCACAAACACACACACACACAAAGAAACTCGGACATACAATTTTTTATTCCATTTTCAAAGTAACGCTTAGAACAAAATTCACATAGAAATAAACCAACTCCCAAATAAAGAAACTGTGCTTATGGAAAATCATCAGTTTAGAATTTATATTTTGCTGCCAAGGCTAGAGATGCTTTCAACTAGCCCCCATACATGCATTGCAAGTAGTGGACCAGTAGATGTTTGTCCTCTCCCTCCATTTCAAATCTCATTACCAAAATAAAAAAAAAAAAAAAAAGGAGAAACATTAAATAAAGTTATAAAATAATATTTACAATTAAAATTTGCATTATGAGTTCAGTGGTATTGATGCAAGCACAAAATATTGACTATGCAAATTAAGATTCTGCCCTGAAAACAGACCTGTGATTGTAACTCTAACCATAGCGATTGGAAGAAGGGGCATGTTACACCCATTTTCAAAAAGGGTGTAAAGGAGGACCCTGGGAACTACTGACCTGTTAGCCTCACTTCTGTGCCTGGGAAAATCATGGAGCAGATTCTCCTAGAAGGTCTGATAAGGCACATGGAGGAGAGGGAGGTGATGAGAGACAGACAGCATGGCTTCGCTAAGGGCAGATCCTGTCTGACAAACCTAGTGGCTTTCTACGATA
>VWZO01010290.1:19243-46229 GCA_013396975.1 Bucco capensis
ATAGCACCAAAGCAATGGGGTGGACAAGATCCTGGGAAGGGACGTAATCAAGACAGCTGACCCAAACTGACCAAAGAGCTATTCCATACCATATGACATCAGCTCAGGGATAAAGGGCAGAGAGGGGGAAGGAAGGGGGAGAGAAGAAGAAGACGTCTGCCCCACAAGCAATCACTACACGTTCCGGAGCCCTGCTTCCCAGGAAAGGGCCAGGCATCGCCTATTATGGGAAGCAGAGACTAAAGCTCAATTTTGCTTTGCTTTGCTTCACGCACGTGGCTTTGCCTTTTTTTATTTTGCTTATTAAACTGCCTTTACTAAAAACCCACGGGCTGTTTCCATCCGTTCTCTCCCTCTTGTTGTGCCATGGGAGGTGTGGGGCGAGAACATGATAGAGAACCTTGGTGGGTACCTGGCACTTGGCCCAGGTCAACCCACCACAGGCCTGTAGTGAAAGGACAAGGGGCAAAGGTTTTAAATTGGAGAAAAGTAGATTTAGACTGGATATTAGAAAGAAGTTCCTCACCATGAGGATGGTGGAACACTGGAACAGGTTGCACAGGGAGGTGGTTGGGGCCCCATCCCTGGAGGCATTCAAGGTGAGGCTTGACAGGGCTCTGAGCAACCTGATCTAGTTGGGGGTGTCCCTGCCCACTGCAGGGGGGTTGGACTAGATGACCTCGAGAGGCCCTTCCAACCCAAACCATTCTATGATTCTATCCCTAAACATGATACTGCATCACAAACTCCATTTAAGCTGCAATTTAACAGGAAACTCTGCAGAAACTTCCTTTGTCCTACAATATACAAAGATATTTTCTGTTTATACAAACTGCAACTTTGTAGAGATTTTTCCATGGAGAAATTTCATATATGTTGCTGCATGCAACCTAAAAAGCTTTATAAAATAATGTCCAGGTGTTTCCTGTAATTCAATTTGAGTTATGGTAACTCGCACATTTCTTAAAACCTAAGCAGCCTTTCTACACTAGGCACTACCTAGGGTCCAGTTCTGCTATTCTCATTCATAATTACATCTCACCACCCTATTTAACAGATTGCATTACACACCAGAACAATGAAGATCTCAAGCTAAGGCCTAATCAGAGAAAAGGTTTGATTAATCTTAGTTTAGGCTGTTATGCTTTGCTTGCCTGGTTTTCCTGGATGTGCAATTTCTGTGAATTGTTCTCACTAATAATATCCTGTTTCTATGAGAAGGAAAGGGCTGAGTACAGTTTCTTAGTTAACATTACTTCCTATAAGCAGGGTCCATATTCTGTAGTAGCAGCACTACAGCAGTCATTGTTCATGCTGGATAAGCAATGGATCATGCTGACGGCTGTTAATGGACATCCTCTGCAGTGAAACATGAACTGATAATCAGTAAACCCAGATTTGCAATAGACTTCCTCCTTCCTGTTTTTACACTGCTGACCAAGGAGATGACTCTTCCTGCTAAGCCTTTGTGCAACTTACTGATATATGAAGCAAGAAACTGAAAAACAAAGTGCTGCACTACTATTTTTTTTCTTCTAATTTTGTGTTGTAATAGTGGATAAAACAAACCAGCAATGAAAACACCAGCTTCACACACTTTGGTGCTAGCTATTGCCATGTAACAAAATGCCAAGTCTGGTTGTCTGTTTCATACACCTAAATGGATACAATGGACATAGTTGGAACCTATGTTATTTAACAGAAAAAAAATAGGAAACTGAAGTCCACATAGCAATGTTCTTATCTTTCCTTAATATTTCCACAGATTGTAACATAAATTGTTCCATTGTAAGAGCAATGTGAAATCATGAGCTTCTAAACTATTTTTAAATATTTGATCAGATTTATATTAACACATCTCAGAAATAATTGGCCATCTCTTACAACCTAGAGCTCATCTGTCTTCTTTATCTGGGGTGTTTACACATAATATTTAAGATAAATATGTAACAATAGTTTCAGTAGAGCCTTCATAAGATATATGAAATCACAGAGTAGTTTAGGTCGGAAGGGACCTCTAAACGTCATCTGGTCCAACTCCCCTGCAATAAGCAGGGACACCTATAACTAGATCAGGTTACTCAGAGCCCCCTCCAACCTAACCCTGAATGTTTCCAAGCATGGGGCTTCTACTACCTCTCTAGGCAACATTTTCCAGCACCTCACCATCCTCAATGTAAAAAATGTCTTCATTATATCTAGTCTAAATCAACCTTCTTTTGGTTTAAAGCCATTACCCCTTATCCTGTCACAACAGGCCCTGCTGAAAAGCCTTTCCCTGTCTTTCTTATAAGCCCTTTTTAAGTACCGAGAGGCCACAATAAGGTCTCTCCAGAGCCCTCTCCAGGCTAAACAATCCCAACTCTCTCAGCCTGCTCTCATAGAAGAGGTGCTCCATCCCTCTCATTGTTTTTGTGGCCCTCCTCTGGACTTGCTCCAACAACTTCATGTCTTTCTTGTGCTGAGGACTCCAGAGCTGCACACAGTTCTCCAGTTGAAGTGTCAACACAGCGGAGTAGTGGGAGAGAATCACTTCCTGTGACCTTCTTTTGATGTAGCCCAAGGATACAGTTGTCACAAATGTCTCAAGTACTTATTTCAATAGGCTTTGAATACAGTATCACAGTACCACAGTATGTGATACCAATGCTATACAGATGCAAATCCATTATTTTAGAAATCAAGAAGTTCCAGGTTAAACAAACTATCCAATTGTTTAAAAGTTTCAAACCCAAATGGATTAAGAATGTATTCTACTCAGTGCAGATCAAACCAGATAATTCTTTGATGTGTCAATTCTTCTGCAAAGATATAACTAAAACATGTATTTTCAAATAATTTTATATTATTAATTCTTGTTAACTCTATGAGCTCACATAGCCTATATACAGAAAATCATCATGTATTTCTCTCACGCAAATCAACAACCTGTACTGTATATCCTTTCCACAAGCACATCTCCCAGGAACACTGAATAAAATAAGAGATGATTTCAAGAAAAAGTCTGGTTTTAATTTTAGTTGGGCTTTTGAATTAATTCAAGTATTAGGAAATAAACTAACAGTACTGATGTAATTGACTTCTACTACTCTTTGTTACCTTACTCCAGGCTTCTACGTGCTCAATAAACAGACTAAGTGGCAGAAAATCTGTTCATGCTTTAAGGAAAGGTGACACTCCAGCACACCACAGAAACTACACATTTCAAGAGAAAGTAGCGCACATTGGCTACCAGATTACAGTTTCCAATGTTTATGAAGCAAACATAACAAATGTGCACTATAAACCAACATCAACTATGTTACTTTTATGTTGACATTAACTAAAAACAAAACTTGGAAGAAAACATTGACTTGCTGAAATCAGTAGGGTAGAGATCCTTTAAAGTCACTCTACACATAAGGAAATGTGCAAACTGTGGAAGTCCCAGTGAGAGCTGCTACCAACAGAAACACCTAAATGCCTGTAACAGAAAGGAGAGTAGAATGTGTTAAAGCTTAAGTTTGCAATTCTTGAAAGTTTAAACACTTCTTTTTGAAGTTGAAATGGCTCGTAAGTATCCCCTAGGTACACATACTACAGTATATGCATTATTAATTTTGTATTAGTTTGATTCATGGGAGAATTGCATGATACACACACTGCAGTTTTGCAAGGAAATTACTTTCTCTGAGACATAATGAAAACCCCACTCACAGTATTATATCTGAACACGTTTCTCATGCCATACCAAAGAAAGAAAAGAAATCTCAGTCCTCCCTGTAGGTTCCTAGTGCAGAACTGTTCTAAGACACCTTTTGGTCCCTAGTTGTCAAACCCCAAGTCTTTCCGTCAAGGCTGATATACTCTAAAACTTGCTGCCTTCTTAATACCTCTGTCAGTGATTAGGTTCCCTACTAGTTTGATATTACTGGCAAAGGTTGAGGTACAGGGCGGGCGTCAAAGAGGCTCCAGGAGAGATCATTAACTCCTTCCTGGACAGGAAAAAGTTTGTCAGGCATACAAGTAATTCCTTAGTAGACATGGACAAGATGAGGAAGAGATGCATTGTTGAGCATACTTTAAGCTGAACATCAAATTGAATATGATGTCATTGTTATACCAAAGTCTGTGATGACAGGGATTAGGTTTGGGGCATTTCAACCATCACCAGATAATAGCCAGAAATACTGGCAACAGCTATATTTGCAACAAAAAGCAACATGACAAAACTTGCTTAACTGTAGTTGGTGTAATTTCAGCCTTGTACATGCAAACACTCTAACACTTACAGGTGAAAACCAGGCTTATATTTAATAATGCAGAGAAGCTTCTCACAGACATCTGTATGGATGGAGGAAATTGGCAGAGTCTCAGAGAAATGATTTAGCAACACACACAGGAAGTTAGAGTACCCTGTATGCTGTTGGCTTCTGAAAAAAATCTGCAAAAAAGTAAGTACCCACGCAACTAGCATTTGTGAGGGATGTAAAATTACGCATTTCTTATGCGTATGGCAGGTCCAAAACCTGGGTTAACAGATACTAAATAAAATCAGCTTGAGGAATAAGTCATAGAATCATAGAACAGTTACAGCTGGAAGAGACCCTGAAGATCATAGAGTCCAATCAAGTTAATGAAAAAAAAACCACATAAAGAAAGAACTGTCTTTCCTGAATTTAATTGATCTAACAGTGAATAAGTTGTTCATATGATGAGAAGGTTAAATTTAGATGAGACACAATGATACAAACTCGTTAATGACCTATCAAGTACGCTATTCTGGATCTCTTGGTTGATGATCCTTCCATTTTAAAAGCTTTAATGTATTTTGAAACTTGTTTCCTAAATACAGGAATATTTTCAAGCTCTTTGGCAATACTTATGAAATTAGAGAGCTAAGTTACTACTTAGGCTAAAGCTTCACTTGGCCATTGCCCATTTGGAAAACACTGCAAAAACTGAGTCAGAAGCTGATGCATGAACACTTAAAAAGATCAAGATAACCTGATTTGCAGACACGTACTTCATGACAAACTTAATCAGCATTGAACCTAAAGATTTTCTGCACAACATAAAAATACAGTGCAGATATGACTACTCACAGTTTCAGGTTTTATAAAAGTAGAGAAGCACTGCGTTGAAACTTGCAAGAAATCCTTAACTTCTAAAACATTCCTTGCTACCAATGGCAAACCTTACTGAAGTATCAGGCTAGCTTACAGAAAAATGACAACTGCACCTCTGCCACTGAATATATAAATGTCAGATTAATCAGTCTACAGCGCACACTCTTCTTGCGCTGTTTTGACTCCAAGTAATGGACTAGCCATAAAAAAACGAATACTGCTTCTTCATAGCAATATACATGGTAATAAACCTGCTCACATAGACAACTGCTTTATCTGATGGTTGCCTTTCATCTTAAACATTTGAAATATCATCCAGTCCTGCACCAAAGTAACAAAACCTGCAACTGACTACAAGCAAAAAAGTTTTTCAGGATACATTGTTCTCAGGAGCAGGTCATTCTCCTTACTCTATAGCAACCCAGTTGCAAAATAGGAGTTAGCTAGTCTAATGAAGACAAACAGATCTACAAACATACATCAACGGACACTCTGTGACCTGATCAAAAAAAGACCACAAGGAATTTCTAGTTCATCTGGGCTATGCTTTGTAACTTCAATTTCAAATGGAACTAAGAATGAAACATATTAACTTGAAATCTGACCAGGGCTTGAAGACAAACAATTAATGAAGATACAGGCTACTGATTTTCAAACTGTAAAAATAGCTTACAATATTGTAAAACATTATGATACTATTTGAAATTCAAATACCTGATCAAACCATTTCAATCCCTATCCAAAGCACTGGTTGATGATCTCAAAGTCCTCTTATGTTTGCTCTATACTTAAAACAAGACTAAATTAAAGACAAAAACGTGAACTGCTGGCTCATAATCCAAAACCAAAATAATGAAAATACAGAAAAATGCTTTCAGACAATCATGTCTGACAAGTAAGACCACAGGGAAAAAATGAGGGAAGCCACATTTTGTCATCGGAAAACCACATCACAAATCCCAACAGCTCATAAGCGAATGCTCATAAAAAAAAAAATATATCCCAGCCTGCAACTGTGTTCATGCTGTACTATCTTCCCACATCTAAAGAAGTCATTCATACTACTGTCTATGCTACTGCTTACTAACCATTCTGCTAAATATATAGAATCATATAAGTCAATCATGACTGTTAGCAATAATAGTGTATACTTTGAGTAAAACAAGTTACCTTGAGGCTTCAGAGCATTCTGTCATACTCCAAAGGGTATTTTAGATGCTTTATTCACATGGCTTTGGACATGTGAATATCTCTATTGATACAGGAGTATCTCCAAGGTAAAAATTACGGTACCCAGCCTAGGCAAAGCAACTGCAGTTACAAAATGTATCACAACTCAGTAAAAGCAGAAGAATTAAGACTCTCACTCAACATTGCTACTTCTGAATTATCTTAGAAACCCTGATCAGGAAAGACAAAACAGTCTTGGTTGGACTACTATTGTCACCTTTGATTACTCAATCTATTCCTCTAATGATGCCTTACTGAAGTGTGCCTTTTATCTTGAGCTTTTCAGCAATACAAGGACAGAAATTCAGGATGAACAATTATCAGTCACTTCTACTCTGTTCATTTATGAACAACAAATCTGCATCCTACCTCCAAACTCTGTTCAACCTAAATAAGAAAAAAGCTGCACCATGCAGAAATGGTTTTACTTTGTAGCTGGGTGGCTCAGTGCTGCTTTTACCAGTAAAATGCAATCCTAGGTCAGAGGAAGGTCACTACAGCATACTGCAGAATCAGACAGAAATGCACCAACCTAACAGCTCTTGTTGGTGTGATTTCAGTAGCCAGAGACAACATGCTAGTGAGATGTCATCATTGGAGGCTCTCTAATAACTCTACAGAGAAGTTTCATGACCAGCACATCTTGAAGCAACCTAGAGGATGCTCTAACATCTACCAGGCAACAGCTTGGTGATGACAGTTTTCAGGAACAGAGGAAGAGAGAAGTTGCTTAAAAGCATTTTTACACTGACTTTCAAGGAACACTTTCTGAGCTGCAATTTTGGGTCACAGCCACAGAGTACATCCCACTCACAGACACACCAATAGACAAAGTACCTCCTTATCAACTTCACCTAAGCTATCATCAATTTCCCCATAGTTTTTAAATTTTATTTTACCTTTGTATTAGTTGTTTAGTCAACTAATCGTGGTCATGGAGGTATTCCTGTGACAGGCTGTGCATGGGCATCACAGAACACTGCAGACTTAGTGATGCAAAGGTCATGAGATGAAGTGTTGAGAAAAAGTCTACCATATGCTTTTGCACTACAGTGCCAAGTTAAAGAGATAGTTTAATTATTTTTAAAAAAGGACTTTGAAATAATACACTTTAGCACAAGCTCAAAGAGACTAGTAAGCACAGTATATCAGGACACTGGGAGAACATCTTCTACTGTTGAGCTCCCCTCTGATCTGTTTTGACCAACATAAAACTAACTAACCAGTAGGTATGGTTAATTATTTTCTCTGAATATAATTTGTCTTATTAATCACCTAGGCACATACAATAGAGTATTCAAGAAGTGTGAAAACACTCTTAGAAACTGACTCTTGAAATTTTGTTAATATGTATTCATATGGAGATCAGCAAGAGCCCGAAGTTTTTTGTTATTAACTTTTCTATTCATTGATTGAGAGGGACATGGGAATTGCCTGCCTTTCTTTTGTCTTTTTTTTCTTTTCCTTTTGTCAAGGGTTAGGGCTAGGCCAACCGCTAATCCAATGACAGACACTCTCTATTACCCCATTTTCCCCCCACTCCAGGAAGGAAAACAGAACTAACAGAAAGAGGGAGAGAGAGACTTGTGGATTAGAAATGAAACTTAAAACTACTTTAATGAAAATAACAACAATAAAATGAAATATATACAAATATTTACAAAACCAATACCAAAACCATACCCCTTTGACGGCAACTATGTCACTGTCACTCTGTGGCAGGAGGACTCAGCACCAGACAGGAATCAGACTTCAGGGGGCTAGATCCTGGAACTGGATTCAGGAACTCATGGACTGAGATCAAAGGAAGAACAGACAGTCCTGCCACAGCAGAACTGGGCTTCTGATCCTCACAATGAGAGTCACCAGTCCACCACCCTAGGTGGCTAAGGTACTCAACCCTCATTCAGGGTGGAGGCCTAAACCTCTCCTTTTAGTATTTGCTGTTAATTAAGTACTAAATAGCTTAATCATGCAGCTGCTTTTCTTGACTCTTAGGCTTTATTATGTAAGTGACCCCAAGGCCCAAGTTTGGTGTGGGAATTTCAGGAACTGACCCTCAGTTTTATACTGAATATGACATATATGGAATGCAACATCTTCTTGGTCAGTTTAGGATCACTTGAATTGTCAGCTCCTCTCTGGAGGTGCAGCCTTTTACTTTGCACTTTAGTGTGGTACACAGCACTTAGCAGTGACTTTGAGGAGCTTTAGCTGGAAAGTAAAACCACTGAACAGAAATAGTTCTGTTCTAACTCAAACCAGGATATCTTTACAAAGATTAGAAATGTACTGACAACTATCCCTGGTTTTGCAAAGCCCAACAGTATGTATATGGAAGAATTATAAGATATTAACATGTTATATAAAAAGGTGAGCATGATGAGCTTTTAACAGGTGTTGTCATTCATCTCATTTAGTTAGCCATTGAAGCTAGAAAGATGTTGATAAAGGTTTATCAAGGGTTAGAGCTGGGCTGACCACTAATCCAGTGACAGACACTCTCTATTAACCCCTCTTTCACACCCTCCACAGGAAGTGAAAGGGAGTAAGAGAGGGAGAGACTTGTGGATTGGAACGGAAAACTAGGATTACTTTTGAAGACAATAATAATAATAAAAATGAAATATATACATATATACATCCAAACACATACAAAAACAATACTAAATCCAAACACTCCCTCCCCTGATGGCAAATATGTCACCATCACCACTGATACTGTGACAGAAGGACTCAGCACCAGATGGGAACCAGACCCAGGGGGCTGGATCCTGGAACTGAATTCAGGAGCTCTTGGATTGAGAAGGCAGAGCAGACAGTGTCATCCTCTGATGCTAACCACTGACGAAGACAACCAAGAAGAAGGAGGATTGACCGTTGTGATCCCTCAGCTTTATATTGAATATGACATATATGTAACGGAATACCTTGTTGGTCACTTTAGGGTCACCTGAACTGTCTGCTTCTCCCTGCAGGCATGGCCTTTTACCCTGCATCCCCTACGTGGGACACAAGATTTAGTTAGCAGTGACCTTGGACTGCATACCAATCATTAGTAGTAAATCTACACATTAGGTGGTATCACTGCTACAAGTAGAAACTGTCTGTGAAAACATGATGTTAATTTCAGAAAGTGCAGTTATTTATAAGAGCTTCCGCTGAAAAATAAAATCACTGAACATAATTAGTTCTGTTCTAACTCCAACCAGGACCAAGTTAGACAGTCTGCTAAAAAAAAATAATTAAAAAAACAGTCCTGGCCTCCTATATATGCAATCTGCCTCACAGTCTGATCTCAGCACTAGAAAATCACCTCCAGGATCAGTCTGTATGTTATTTCTTATCTGTAAATTGCACACAAAAACGTTCTATATTAATATATGCTATTATGTTTAATATCGTAAGCACAAGTGCTGCCACTTTTCCAGCAAGGCAGGAAACAGCACCTTGGCAGAGACAGCTATGCCAAAGTAGCAAACAAAATACTGAAGAAAAACAAGCACAGAAATAGGTTTCCATGGAATCTATGCAAAACCTACAAAAAATACATTATTTCCTCTGTGAAGCATGGATGCATTAGGACCATATTAAGACCTTGATATGAACAACTAAGGATAAGTCAGATCTTGCCTATCCTACAATCTTCAGCATTTAGTATTACCTCATGCTACTTATCCAAACCACTCACCTCAAATCTGTTCTTTTGTTCTGATACTTAAGTAGATATGTTGATACTTTATTTCATGTCATGACGCTATGTTCTATTTCATGTAATGAAATTAATGTAGTTTCAGTCATTACATGAGACAACTGGCATCAATGATTTCCACCACTGGAAATCATTTTATGTACTAGCCTTACGCAACTGCACATACAATTACTCATTTCTTTGATTTAGATGGTTTAGCAAGTAAAACCTAAATCTTGTGCGGAAAATAATGCTCCATTTTACCTTCATGATTTTGTTCATTGAAACAGATCTTTAAATTAAATTTTCAGTTTCACACAGCAATTTACAGACATAGCTGAACAGATAGCTACAGTTTTGATTTTAAACATTGCTGTTCTTATATAGTAGCATATTTCTGTGATGTTGCCTGGACTTTGAAAAACATTCAGCTAGGTGTAACTATTCTTTAACCTTTTTTTTTTTTATTATTTGTAAATGAACACTAGAGGTTAAATCAGACCAATGTGCACTTCTTTTCTAAAAATTCTGAAAGTCAGCAATGCAAAACCCCCCTTCTGAAAAGTCAGTAAGATAACAAGATAGATAAGACAAACAGAAAAAGGACAGGAACATGCAAAGAAATTAAGAAATTTACTGTTTATACTTTTAAAACTTGGACACATGGATTCATATTTCCCCTTCCCCTTTTACATCCCTCCCCTAATGCATACTTGTGGTTCCCAAGCATGCCTTTTTCTACCGTGCAGCTTCATTCTCTGTATATCCTTTACATAAGTTCCTCCAATATAAGCTCTATACTGGAGATAGTAGAGAAACTGCAATTATATTTGACATTTTGTTGCTAAGTTTTTTTGTTTGGTGTGTTTTTCACAGACACCAGCTTCAACCTGTCTGGGTTTATTTGCTGAAACACAGCTAAACTGCCTCCAGGGACAACTGGTAAAGTTCCTTGTCATGCTCAGCTTTGACACCTCTATACTATATTCCCAATGCTGGCTGTGTTTAAGGAACAGCAAAGGGAGATTAGAGCACAGTTTGCTCTGATCTGTTCGGCCAAGTGCAGGCTGAACCCATAAGCAACCCCTGGGTAATTCCTGGGCCACACAACCACACTCCCAGTTTGGGCTCTTTGACAATTAACTGGCTTCAGCCTTCAGCACCACGTTCCCCATGTGTGTACCCCGCAGCACCCTGCAGCATGTTGCCACACAAACTGCCTATTCCTGTTCGCTGTACAGGCTCTCCTTATCTTCTCAGAACTGTGCAAACCCAGTTTTCTCTCCCCAGTTTAGCTAATGTTCATGCTTTTCACTGCTGTCAGACACCTCTAATCAGGAAAGCATTAGCACAGTGCCAGGATGAAGATGCCCTTTCCCCTGCACCTCTTCTATTCACTCCCTCCTATTCACTCCCTCCAGGCCCTGTCCTTCTCTTCCCAGCTGAAACTGAAGGGCCCTGACACATTCCTTTTTAACAGGTAAGAATTAGGCAAACCTTTCCTGCAACATGCTGGCTATGCCATTTGGCAGTATGTAGAACTGGAGGAAAAAGGGGGGGGAAACAACAACAAAACCAAACAAAAACACTGAAGTCATGGCATTTCACTGGGGTAGGAGATTTCAGACTGCGTTAGGAAAGGTTGCATACAGAAGAGCCCTGCAGTTACCGATGCAACACCCACCCACAATACGGTTTCGGTGCCGTTCTCAGCACAGACTCGAGGGTACCGGCACACTCCGGCGAGCTGTCTCATATCCAAGCGCAGCGCTGGAACCCTCCCATTCCGGCCGACGCAGAGGCCAACACCGCGTTAGGGCGGTCGCCCTTAGCCCGGCAGCCCCAGCCCCTGCGCCCTGTCCCGAGGCCCCGCCGCGCCCATCCCCTCCGGAAGACGGGCAGCGCCCCACTTTCCCGCCAGACAATGACACACGGGGACCAGTCCGGTGGCTGGGGCACGGCCGTAGCCTCTGCTCGGCACCCCCCTTCCCTATCAGCGCCGTCGGCCCGAAAGTGACAGCTGCCCGCGGCCGCGCCGGCCCCACTCCCTCTCTGTACCGCACCGCGGCAGGCCCTCCTCCCTCCGCCACCCCAGCCCCACAGGGGGCCAGGGTGCGGCGCCCCGGCAGGGCCCAGAGCGACCGGCAGCGGTTGGACCTCCACTTCGGGTCCGGAGTGGCCGCTCCCGCCGGAGGTGCTGCCGCCAGCCCCGCGGTGTCTCTGGGGAGAAGCTGTCAGAAAGCGCGGTCAGGCCACGCCGGGCCGCAGCATTCCGGGTGGACGGGCAGGCAGGGCGGGGCGGGGCCGGGGACCCTCGCCCAGATCGGCACCGCGGCTCCCGCCGCCCCTCACCTCAATGTGGGTCCCACGCAGGCCGTGTCGGTGCTTTCGATCTCCTGCAGAATCCGATCATGCTCGGGAAGACTCTCCGCCATCTTGGATGGGAGGGACCCGGCGGCCGTGCGGCTGCGGGAGGCGCCGGGGAGGGACCGATAGTGGAGGCGGCCGCGGAGCCGGGCGGGCGGCAGCGGGAGCCGCCGGGGAGGACTTCCTGGCGCGGAGGGGGACAAGAGGCACGGGGGGGGGGTAGGGGGCTGGAGAGGGGGCGGGCAAGGATTCGCGTTGGCTCGCCGGTACCCTGCGGCCATTATCACGCAAAGAGCTGCACCAGGGTCGCTTGGGAACCTGGCAAAGCTCCTCTGTTCCTTGGGCATCTCTAGGCGCTACTGTCTGGTAGAGACCGCGGGCAGCTGCCCCTGCCTGGCGCCACCTGCTCTGCCTCCCTTAGCGCTCTGTGACAGAAGGACGCCTAGAATCCGACCCCTTTCCGGGCTACGCTACGGAGGAATTAGTTGCCCTTCTCGCGCCCTGTTGTACCGCGCTTCAGAGACGCCTTGAAGGCTTACAGGGGTCAAACTTGGCGTTTTCCTCTGGGCTAGTTCTGGTTTGTTTCCTGGGGTGTTTTTTAGAAAAAAACCCTGGGTGCCAGTCCCAGCAGGGAGGCGCCAGCGGTGCTGCGGAGCGGGCGCGGAGTCTACAGCACTGATCCCTAACGCGGAGGCTCTGCAGGAATTTCTGCATTCAACTTCAGTCACCGACCTGTTTCGTTCCTTCCTTGATTTAGGTAATAGAAGTCGGGGGGTCGAGGTAAAAATTTAGCAACCAAAAAGTGCATCTTTCTGTGCATTGGCTTGCTGTGTTTCAGTAGAAGCTGGCATACTGTTTCCTACTGCCCTCAAAGCTTCATCCTTCAATGAAGGAGGAATAACCCATTTTCTATTTAAATGATAAGTTTTGTGGTTTGTGGCCAGAGTCCTTGGGTTTTGCATGCTCAGGAGAGAGGATACACCTGCTTTCTAGGCAGTTATCTGCATACAAGTGGGAAGCCAACATAAAAAAACAGGCCTAAAGTGTACTTAAGGGTGATGGGTGCCTACTTTTTCAATGAGAAACTGTCAGCAGTTTAGAAATGTGAATGCATCAAAATCTAGACACTAGGCAGCTACAGTTGTGTTTGGCACCCCTCCAGTTACTGTAATCAAACTCATCATCTCCTGCCCTGGTGGAACTACACCTTTATGCTAGTTAATAAATGGCACCAAAGACTGTGCATACCTTGTCTCTGCTTGTGATTTTATCATATTCGGTGTTGATCAGATGAATTTATTGATGACACCTACTAAATCAACAAGGACTATTCCAGATGTAGACAAGTGCCTACAAAATGCCTGCTGCAGAAGGAAAATAAGAGAAAACCTACAGGCTATCACTGAAGTAGTATGTCCTTCAAGAAATTACTTAAATGCAGTAGTAATCTCCCCACATTGGTGTGTTGGTTTTTTTTCCATCAGGAAATTACCAAAATAATAGATCAACACATACATTTTTTGGAGTAAATTATGTTTTCTTTCTTTAGCCTGCTAGTCACTGCAACTGGACACCTACAGTGCCAGGCAAGCTATTTTTAAAACACTTCTACAGATACTGACAATATACTTAGACACATAACATCATAATCTTTTATGTATTACTTTTTTATAGGAATATATGCAAAGAAAAATTTTTAATTGCATTCTTAACATTAAAAAGTTTCCATAAACTGCAAATGAAAAAAAAAACCAAAGCTTCAGATATTTAGGAATATCAATAAAACCTTAAGTAGTTGTGTCTTTAGTGATTAAAAAAAATTGCATTTATTAAAATTCTAAGAATAAGAAGCAATTCATTCTTTAAAAATGTAGATGTTAACATCAACTAAAAACACTGCAACTCAAAAGACCAACTTTCCCCTTGTTTCATATTTAAAAGTAATTTCTTCACAGAAAGTCTGCAGCCAGCCTTCAGTAATAGATAACTTTCTCCTGCTTAAAAAAAAAAAAGAGCTGAGTAGCTGACCTTGGTCTGTATTTTTTTAATTTAGGGCTGATGACACCGAAAGTAAATTCACCTTTCCTGTAGATTTCATGAATCAGGAAAACAAAGTTTCCAATATATTGAGCTGAATGAAAGAACAGATATACAATGGAACAAATCCATCATGAACAATATAGTATTATCTAAAAGATGCATACCTTAAGGTGGTTCCAAGAGGCAGCTCAAAGGACTGGATCTCAACAAGGGCATTTTCATAGATCTGATCTTTATTTTCTTCTTGATACAATTCTGACAGATTAGACTTGCTTTTTCTTGCCATAGAGTAGCATAAAACTAGTCTAACTTTAGGAGAGGACTTTTATTCTGATTATTATGGTTGACTGACTCTGTAGTCAGCAAAACCAGGTATGAAAAAACAGATCCTGTGCTAACCTCGTGACTCCTGAGGAGCCTGTGTCCAAGAATGGCACACAGCTGCTGTTTTCCTGTCTCTTCTGGTAACATTTGTCTCATATGCAGTACCCAGGCCTGCAAAGGCTTTTTTGTGTGTGTCCAACATTTATCTTAACACGATATTTACTGGCAAAAATAATGATTTTACATCCTTGTAATAGTACACCAGTAATAAATATTAAGCCTGAAATTCACTCAGTTCAAAAACACAATATTAAGTCATTTCAGACACTAGACTTCAATGCTCAGTTTCTCTATTAAGTTTATGAGATTAAAAAGAATATATATTTTTAAATATTGTATTCTTCCTCTTGCTGTATAAAAAGCCTGCACACAAAAGAAATTAGCTGGATTTATGAACCAGGTTTGTGAACCTTGTAAAGGAGACTGGAGAAGCAGAGAAACTTTTATGTTCTCAACCTTTTGCTTTTCAGCATTAGTAGATGCTACTTGTAATACCAGAGTGAAAAAAACTGCTCTGGGATAACAGTGGTTTGTACATGAGTGTACAATAAAAACCCCTGTTATTAATTCATTACCTGCATGGAAGAAAAAGAAATTGGATAAATTCTTACAAATGTTGAGAGTGGTGCTGCTGTCAAAGTCATTATTATGATGATGCCAAAGAAAATACTTGCTACAACTGCCACCAGTGACTTTAATTTCAGGCAATTACTTCAAACACAAGACTAAAGTTCTAGATCTTTCTGTTTAAACAACTTTTTAGAAGCCTAATTCAATATTATGTGGCATAGTAAATTTTGTTATATTTGGTTATTTGGCTGTTTCAAAGGTTTTAATCAAAATTTGGCTTCTGAGTACTGCTTCTGACAAAATTGATGAGAGTCTTGACACTCATGGTGCAGTCAACAGTTAAATACAGGAAAACAGAAATTACTCCTTTCTGACCAGGAGCTCTGAGAAGATGAGTTCACATCAGCAGCAGTGGGAAAGAGCTCCAAAGGCTGCAATGAGTTACACACATACAAATCTGTAGCATGTTCCCTTGAACAAGCTGCTTTAAACACTCGTATTTTTAAACCAAAATCAAGCTCTGTTAGCATTAATATCCAATATGTTTCCTGCTTTCATGTTCTAAACAGAGTTGTGAGCCTTTTTTACACCTTTCACAATCATGGAAGCCTGTGATTGACTCATCCAGCCACTGGATGTCACACAAATGCAGATGAAAGGATATAGTAACTACTCATTCTGTCCTTAATAGACACAAGATTCAGTATTAATTTATCAATTATGAGGTAACACTACGAAAGTAAACTACAAAAATTATTACACTGAATAAGCTGAAGCCTTTTCATGTAGTAGAAGAAAGCACATTTGCTGCCACTGCAGCAGAGTGCAGGCAGGCAAGGTAAAGCAGAGAGACCTTGAACATCTACACCCAGGCATCACACACTGTGGCTTGTAAGAAAAATAGGATGCAGTGATTTGAGTATGATCGTTTATACAGAATGCTTTTGTGGATGTTTTTATGTCATTTTAAATGAGTTCAATACAAAGACTTTGGGTACAATTTCTTCTTTCCCCAAAACCCATGCAGAACCTGTGTAAGACCATGACATTTGGAAAAAGATCTAACGCATAGTGGTGGATCTGTAGCTGGCCCATGGACAAGGGTCCGCTAATACCTGCCAAAAGCCCTTTCTGCTGCAGATGATCCTGCTTCTTCCCTGGGCTATCTGTCCAACCTGTGTTTCCTCATTTCTGTCTTCTGCTCCTCCCCCCCCCCGCTTCCATAATCCCAATGTTGATTACACATGCCCAAAGTCTACATCTTTCAGTCATAAATGAGCTTTTCCTTTTTCCAGCTGTGTTCAGGGTCACTCTCAAAAGGCTTTAAGGAAATGCCTAATCCAAGGAAATAAATGTCTTTCTGGCAAAAAGACAAAAGGACAAATTCAGTACTGTGACTGCTTGACACAAGCTGATACATTTATCAACTTCTGGCAGAACAATGTATCTTTACCTCACAACTATACATTCTCAGAGGCTGCAGCTAAAAAGACTAGCAGTAAAGAGAGTGCTAAGCATTTAATTTTTTTTTAATTTAAGGTTATTCCCATGCTGAAAGGAAGAGTAGGAATTATCATTTTTGATGCATCATACTTTTACTGGTTGAAATTTAACCAGGTCAAGAAACCTGAGAAAGTACTCATCTGCTAGAAGACCCTGACAGACAAAGGGAAAGTATTTTCTATGTTTGTTAAATTCTCACTATTTCTGTGAATGAGGCATTTAATTGCCTGGACAGGCAGAAACCTCAGGGCCTGTGAGCTGTAAAGAGAGCTGCTGCCATCTTTCCAATCATATGGAGATTTTCCCTGCAAAAAATATGCCAAAGCACTTTTTGCTGAAGGTGTAAAAATGGTTTAAAAGTCTCTCTAGAATAAGAGGGGCAATTGAGGCAAATAACAAGATTGATATTCCACTGTAGATTTCTTTTAAATTACCAATGCAAGATTAGCAGCATCAAGTCATCAGAGGTTTGTTTAATTTTCTTTCCCAGTTGGATTAGAATCTATTTTGAATGGTTCATGGAAAAGTGAAGGGGGAAAATGTCTACCCTTAAATGGAATTACTATAGATAATTTTCACATGCAATGCCATCCATAACAAATTACTTCATTGGTCATTGCCCGAATATCTCCTCTTTACATCCCTCTACAAGGACAATGGCATTAGTCATTTCTCTGGCATCGCCTGCTCTAGTGCTGCCTCCTTTCCTGGACTCATCCCCAAATTGGACCCCTGTAAAACAGTTCATTCTCTCTAGAACATGCACTGGCTGCTCCTGTTTCCCTGTGGCTGCTTCTTTTCTGATGGCCAGACCCATTTCTGCCTACCTCTTGGATGAAGCATGGTGGCAAGAACCCTGTCAAATGGTTCTTGGGAGGGACAGGAAAATAAGGAGCTGCTGGAATTACCACTGCCATCTTTTGCTTTGGTACAGATGTGCTTTAAGAAATTTTATTTAATCTGTAACCTGAATAGCCACCTGAGCTTCTTGGTGAATGCTGCCATCAGACATTTACCAGGAGCAAAAAAGGAACTTTAACTTGTTTCTCGCTCCTTTCTCTACATGTTGCAGCCTTACCTGTGCATGGAGGACATGCCTTAGCATACCTTCTTGCTTTACCAAGGGCAAGTCCCGCCTGACTAACCTAGTGGCCTTCTATGATGGAGTGACTACATCAGTGGACAAGGGAAGAGCTATGGATGCCATCTATCTGGACTTATGTAAGGCCTTTGATGCAGTTCCACACAACATCTTTCTCTTTAGTTTGGAGAGGTACAGATTTGATGGGTGAACTGTTCAGTGGATGCTGAATTGCTTGACTAGTTGCATCTGGAGGGCAGCAGTCAATGACTCCATGTCCAGATGGAGATCAGTAACAGATGGTGTCCCTCAGGGGTCTGTACTGGGACCAATGCTGTCCAATACCTTCATCAACAACACTGACAGTGGGATTGAGTGCACCCTCAGCAGGTTTGCAGATGACACCAAGCTGGATGATGCACTTGACATGCCTGAGGGATGGGGATGCCATTCAGAGGGACCCGGACAAGCTTGAGAAGTGGGCCTGTGTGAACCTCATGAGGTTCAACAGGGCCAAATGCAAGGTCCTGCAGCTGAGTTGAGTCAATCCTTGATATCAGTACAGGTTGTGAGATGATGTGACTGAGAGTTGCCCTGCAGAGAGAGACCTGAAGGTACTGGTGGATGAAAAGCTTGACATGAGTTGACAATGCATGCTCGTAGCCCAGAAGGCTAATCAAATCCTGAGCTACATCAAAAGAAGCGTGGCCAGCAGATCAAGGAAGATGATTCTGCCCCTCTACTCTACTTTGTTGAGACCTCACTTGGAGTTCTGTTTTTAAGCATGGAAGAGCTCTAAAGTCCTCGTCATAAGGAGATGAACCTGTTGGAGTAGATCCGGAGGAGGGCCACAAAAATGATCAGAGGGTTGGAACACCTCTCTTATGAGGAAAGGCTGAGAGAGTTGGAGTTGTTCAGCCTGGAGGAGAAAAGGCTCCAGGGAGATCTTATTGCAGCTTATCATTACTTCAAGGGAGCCTGTAAGAAAGATGGAGACAGTCTTTTTATCTAGGACTGTTGTGACTGGACAAGGGGTAATGGCTTTAAACTAAAGGAGGGGAGGTTTAGACTGGATATAAGGAGGACTTTTCACAATGAGGATGGTGAGGCACTGGAAAATGTTGCCCAGAGAGGTGGTGGATGCCCCATCCCTGGAAATATTCAAGGTCAAGTTGGACAGGGCTCTGAGCAACCTGATCTAGTTATAGGTGTCCCTGCTTATTGAAGGGGAGTTGGACTAGATGACCTCTAAAAGTCCCTTCCAGCTCTAAACTTCCTATGATTCTGTGATTCTTTGTCATTCTCCAGAACAAAACACTGACCTGTAGAAAATGTCTTTGTGATTATTAGTGCTTTCAAGGAACAAGTGTCAATTAAAACCCTAAGTCAAGGACATGCCTCAGGAGCCCGAGGGCTTTGCTTCCTTCTAGGCAGTGAGGGGCTGTAGTACAGCTGCCACCCTAGAGGACATCACTTCTCTGGAACAGGAGGACTTTTTTTCTCCCCACATTAAGAGCATCTCATCTTAGATAGCCACAGCATTTAAATTCTTTATGTAACCCAAGAAAACTTCCCTGAGAAAACTAGACACTGTTCTAGTCTGGGATGTGAGTGAATCAGAAATTAATATTAATTTTGAGGTTAGGACAAATGTATGATGGACATATGACTGGTGACAGCCAAGAGACCCCAGCTTGGTGAGATGCTCTATCAGCTGGATCAGTGACAGACAGGCCTGCTCTGAGCTTACCCTCATGCAAATGAAAACACTTTAATTGAAACCACCACAAACAACCTACTCAGAAGCTTAATGGCCTATATTTTTTAAATGCTTTTGGGAAAAAAATCCCTTGTCTGAATATAAGCTTGGATCACTCTAGCTAACAATTAATTAAATTAAATGTCTCCATAGGCATTTTCAGTCTCATGTTGTTTCAGTTTAGTTAGAACCACACTTAATTGACTGAAGTGAAATAACACTGCCTTTAAAAAAAGAAATATTATCAGACAGCTTTTTGCACCAATTCTCTGCAGGTCAGGCTTATGCTTCTGCTACATTCTCCACTCGTGCTTCACTGAAGTTTGCAAGAAGAGGATAATTAATATTCGCTCACCACTGCATGATAGTTGGTATTTTGATTATTCTACTAGTCGGATCTGGCCAGAGGAAATCTCCAGAATGAATTTTGCTGAACAGCCTTTGTTTAACTATTTAGTAGTGTTAATAACAGTAAGAAACTTTGGAGGAAGTATCTTGACAATGTCTCCTGCTTAGATAACCTGGGTTGTATTACTCTGAAAGAGCAAAAAAAATCCATTACCAAATAGTACTATACCTCAAAAGAAAATCTTTTTTCCAGTAAAAGAGTGCAGGAATCAATACTTACAATATCACACTATACTAGCTGTTTTTTGGTAATATTTCTTAGCTATAGTCAATTAGCATAGCAGCTTAGACCTTGTAAATCAACACTAATAGCTCTGAAAGGAATCACTTGTTTTTTGAGAACATTCTGGTCCACAAACACTTTTTCCAGTGAAAACTGAACAATTACAAGAAGACTCTGTTTTGGTAAGAAAATAGGAAATGATGCTAAACAGAAGGGAATGTTTATTTAGAAATTCCAAGGCCTTTAATTTATAGTAAGAAACTATTTGTGCCCAGAAACTACAGTCAAAAGGTGATGTGAATCATTGATCACAAAAGGACTTCATAGATAAGGAGCAAGTACTGTGTTGGGTGCTTGTAATACATATTAACAACTTTCATGAGCAGTTTTTGCTGATTCATTTGGCAGGAAGTGAGCTGCCAAGAGAGATTTCTAGGCGAGGAACAATTAACAATGTTTTCATATAAAATAACCTCTAGTTACTGTATTGTTCTAACAACATTTGATAATGAATGCTTTCCTGTTTAAGAAAAAACCCATAAATCATAAAAACAAAGGCAGATCTGGTTTAGTGTTACACGGCTATAAATATACATGCAGTCTGGCAAAGTAAGGGAAGGGTCTGATCAATTAAAGAATTAGAAAGCTGCTAAGTGTTCCTTGTGAAATTGCTGCACAGCTGTGAACTAAAGATTTAGTAACTGCCATTTTTTTCAGAGGAAAGGTAGTCTGTGCCTTTATCTACCTTCTTGATAGGAAGCTCGCTGGTTGTGTGGCATGGCTGGGATTTCCTCCAGAAAGCAGTACTTGGTTTGCATTCAGGAGATCAGGACCTCTATGGACAAGAAAGCTGAGTCATGCTGGGAGCTAGCACCGTGCTGGGAGGCTGTTACAAAGGATAGGGGCGACTGATGCTTCAGAAATTGCAACTGAATCGCTATAGGCAGACCCGACACAACAGGACAGGTCCAACACCCCAGGACATGGATGTCACAAGGCGCCCTCAAGCCCACTGGCATGTTACCAGAGCATGCACCATGGCTCAGTGGCAGCTTGGCTCTATGAGCAAGACATCTACAGCAGAAGCACAGTGAGCCAAATCAGCGGGTCCCTGCTACTCTGCCAGGGTAGGGTGAGAAGATCTTCATGAGGTTGTGTTTTCTATACCGCATTATAGCTAATCTACAATGGGTGAACATGGTGAACCCACAAATCCTGTGCCATCTGGCCCCTGCCAAGGATGCTTTTCCTACAGTGCCAGCTGAAGTCATTCAGCTTGCTTAAACTGCTTCATTTCTTCCTCTGGTACAAACAGACAAAAAAACCCCAACCAAATGCCTGTAACTAATCTAGTTATAACTTGATCTGTGATGGTATTGCCCAAACATAGTACATTTGGGAGCATGTGCTGGAGAAAAGAAGATGGAAGACAAAGCCGTGTACCAAGAAGCCCAGGAGAGTAAAAGATGCTGCAGTGTATCTTATAGGCACTTGTAAGTTCTGCTCTAACTGGATACCAATTAGATGTTAGTCACAACCAGTTGCGTAGCTCTTTAACACAGACATTCCTATTGTAAGATTTTCTACAGTACTTGTCCTTAAATGTGTAGTAACTAAACAGGAGCAGATTTAGGAAGCAGTCTATTAAAATGACTAATTAAAGTTTTAAATACATTAAGAAGGAAAAAAATAGAATCCAAGTAAATTAGCAGTTGTGGATTTTCATTCAGCACATCACTTCATAGGGTTCTGGTTCAGCATCTTTCTTTTTTTCACTATAAAACATATCGCTCTTCTCTGACTTAGGAAATACTAATTAGCCAACTATAGTGTTGTAAAGCAAAAGTGCCATGAAATCAAGTGCCATGAAATTTTGCTAATTTTACCAGAAATGACCACTAAAGAAAGTACTGTCAGTCAAAATATTATCAGTTAAACTTAGTTTTTAAAAAAAATTAAAACCTAAAGAAAGCATTTTGAGATTTCTTTTTTAGAACATCTTACCATGTTGTGATGGGTCAGCAAAATTAATTACCATAACTGGAGCCTGAAATGAAGATACAGCTTGTGTACAGTTAATGTAAATATGCACTTCAGAAAATGCTTTAGAGCATCAGATATTGATGCCAAATAAATACTTACACTCCCACCTCTGTTGGGTGATCTCATCCTGAAAATGCACACATCACATCTCTCAGTTACCACATCAGGCTTTACATTAGGCAGCAAGGCAGATGCACTGAAAAGGTTAGAACAGATTAATTCCTGTGTTTTTTAGCCAGAGAAGTACATTCACAAGACAAACTAAGAGGTGCAAGATGCAATCCATGGAAAATAGGGTAATACTGAATCTTCACCAGTACTGGGAGGATTCAGATTTGCACTGCACACAGTGATTCTAAAGAATTTGAAAAACAAATAATTACCTGGATGAGAAGAATTGATAATGATAAATTAAGGATATTTTAATTTTCTCTCCTCTTACTTTATTACTAGTAGACGAAAAAGTTCTGTAGTCAGACAGTCCTATTATTTGTTTAAAAAATCACCGAGCTAAAATAAAGGGTAATTTCACATTTATATACTATATATTATTTTTATATTCTATAATTTTTGCTAGTTATCAAATATATATGTTTTCTTTCTATTAACAGGCATTAGAGAAATGTTCCTCTACAGTAGGATTCATTTTATAAAACAAGCCTTGACTTACTTAATAGATTTCAAGCGAAGGATTAATGTGCCTTCCATGATTAAATGTTTTAGTGACTAATTATGCTCAGAGATGATGTCCCACAGGAAACTTGTATGTTAGCCACTACCTGTCAGCCTTCTTGCCCATCCCCTAATGTAAGCTTTACACTTATGGTTCCCTTTCCCCCTGAAAGGCTACATGTCATTTTCAGAAGTTATGAGTCCAGTACTGCAAGTTCTGTGACCTGAAATGTAGCACTTAACATTGTCTCCATGTCTTCTGCAAAATCATAGGGGAAAATTAAAGCTTCAGCCTCTTTTTCTTTCTTCCTTTCTTTTTTTTTTTTCTTTTCTTTTAATGCTTTGACTACAAACTTGCTTTCAAAAGGCATGTAGGTGCTTTCCTTGCCCAAGACAACCTATGGCAGACTTGGAGCCCACCACAGACCACTGCCCAGGCACAATGGGAAGGAAAACCAGCCTTAACACTGAATTTTCCTGTCTGTTTAATCAGACACTTAATGATTTCTTTTAAATGTAGGGTTTGAGTTTGAATAGTACTTAAAGCACTAAACTGTCTTCTTAATGTTTGGAGGGGATTAAGTTCAGAGTTCATTGTGTTGTCTGTCATTTTAAAAAGATTAGATAGCTTAGTTCGGCTCCTACTGGCAGTGTAAAAGTCTCTGTATTTATTGACTGTCTGGAGTCATTATCAAAGCTTCTAAACCAAATCGACACCTTGTAAACAAAAGTCCCATTATTTTAGTGATCCTGATAAGATTTACATGGTATCCACATTTTTGTTATGATTGATTGAACTGTTAGAGATATTCATACTGTAACAGGTTATATAATAAATTACTACAAATTCCATTAGCAAATTAAGCTTTATATTGGTTTGGAAAACAGGAATCAATGTAACTGTCCGAGTCTGTGTCAGATATAACTTGTAGTTGTTGGATTGAGAAAATTCTGAAAGACTTCAAATATTTTTCCAGGTGAAAAGATCCTTTCAAATGGGGGAAATGACACTTTAAATTTGGGGATTTTTCTATTGACTGTTAGTAAACTCAGACACAATACCATGTGGAAGAGTCTGACATACTAATACAGTAGATTGTGTAGCAGGAAAGCTGTACACTGCTAGACTATATATAATGGTTAAATTGTATTAACCATTTATTTTTAAATAACTGTACAAACATCAAGTTGAATTAGAGGCACAGACTTTGAAGAATCATTCTCAAGAAATGTCTAAGGGCTTGAGTTGGTTTATGAAGTGGCAAAGCTAAATGACAGACTGTCAATGGAACAATCCCACTATAAATATTCCTTATATAAGCAGTCCTGTTGGTGATGCCCCAGGGCTTGCATTTGTAAGTCAGATGCTATAAACACAACAATATTTTGCAGCATATTTCTGAAACAGAATTATCTATTTCACTGTAATTGTTTATAAGATGGATTATGAAATCATAAAGCATAACTTTAGCATAAATACACTAAGCAAGTTCAATTTGATTTGAGACTTTTGGTATAATTTTCGTAAACATACTGTCACAGCCATGTTCATTTCATTATGACCATGTAAGGAGGTAAATTAAGGTATTCCATGAGAGGTAGGAGCTTTTCTTAGACCTGATGATACAGCTGGTTAAAAAAACCCAATTTTCTGTATGCCCAGCTTATGCTAAGCACATCATGTCAGGCTCTGACATAAAATGGCTTGAAGATAACCTGTTCCTATTGAACTTCAGCTCATGTTGTACAAGTAATTTTTTGTGGTAACCCCTCTGCTGAACTTTTGTTTGCTGACATTTGATAAATACTTGCTACTGCAGATGTTAATCAAATGGTGTTAATATATCAGATCAGTTTGTTAAAACCTAATTTGTTGACAGTGCCAAGGTATACTGTAATCTATGACAAAAGGATCAATAGAAGCACATGAAAACATTACCACTGTGGGACAATATTGATTTTTGTCTTAGGAATACTTACTTAGCTCCTGAAACAAATCATTAAAATCAATGGAAAGTCTCCCATTGACTTCACTGTGCTTTGGGTCAGTTTTTTAGACTGATAATTCCTGATTCAGATACTGTTTTTTAAGTTTGAAGGTGTAGAACAGAATGTGGTCCTGATCCTTAACGGCAAGTTTCAGCCATGCCCTGAAACAAATAACAAGTACCACCTCTGGGGATGGTTCTATTGCACAGTTTCTAAGAAATTTCTCAGAAAATACAAGTTTAGAAGGTCTGCATGATAGCAAATATTTAATCTGCCTCTATTATTACTATTTCAGTTTGTGTGACTTGTTTTTTCAAACTTATATCATCCTCTTTGTCATCATATTTAAACAGCATGCTTTAAGTCATGCCCCTTCCTATTAAAATAATTTCTCAAAGAATTAATAGACTTTGAGGTAAGGGGCTGTATAATGGGATTATAATTTAACAACTACACAATAGCATCATTAAGAGTACTTCAGTCGCATTTACTTTCCCAGTGCTTGAATTTATTGCTACACTGTAAAGTCTTTATTCAGAAAAAAAATACATTTAGCTCAGTTTATAGAGCTGACTTTGCCTGAGAGAGATCAGAACTAAAATGATTTGAGATAGAATCAAAGAATTCCATCTTTTTAATTAGTCTGTTAAAAGCAGGAGCACCTAATACAAATATTTAACTCTGTTGTTTAGCACTACTGCTGAAGTCATGAGGAGGGAATTTATAGGGAGTTCTAAAGTCACTTGACAATTATTTTCTTGGGTTATAACTTCTCAAATTGCTGTTTATTGCCAATAGCTCTACATTTCAACATAAACAGGATTAGTGCACTGTCCTGGTAAAGATGTTTAATCTTCACTTTAAGTGAGATACAGTAATTGAACCCTTTTTTGTTGCGTAAGAAGTGCCTTTAAACAAGGTTAACTATTTTTATGCACACTAATGAATCCCTAGCTAAAAGACCTTTTTGGTCAGATGCCAGGCTTGCCTTGTTACCTGCTGTTCTCAGTAAATAAAATGCATGAGGTGAAGAGGGAGAGCAGGAAGGGAAATTACTACTTAATGTTCTAATAAGAGAGAAGAAATTAACCAATACTGCTTAAAAGACTTCAGCATCAATGGGATTAAAAATGAGAAAGAAAAAAAAATTAAAATAATCTCTTGGCTGCTATGTAAAGTAGTTCAAATCCAGCCTGTTCAGTCTTTAAAAAAGTCATTTGAACATTTGCTTCTATAAACTCTATAAGCTACCCCCCCCCTTTATTTTTTCAGCTGTACTGAAGCACAGCAGAACTTAGCAGAGAACCAGAGACAGATTTAGGATGAGCTCTTTCAAGCAGATTTAAAGAATGCTCATGATTCACGATAGGATTTGCTTCATCTGAACCCAAACAATTCCAAAGCTTCCAGAAAAATAAGGGATCCAGGCTCCCTGCCTGTTACTTCATCATTCCTACTGGTTGCAAAATAGCAAGGATTTTAAGATCACTTTAATTAGTTAAGTACAATACAGAGCTATTTACTGTTGCAGTCTTTTAAAATCCCTTGCCATAGGCAGTCAACATCTTTGAGATGAGTGCATTTTTACTCTGTCTTTCAATTCTCCTTCCTTAACTACAGGGGTCATTGCAGCACCATTTGCATGAGGGACACATCATACCTGTGCATTCCCAGCACAAACGTTCCATTTAGGTAAGGTATACATTTGTGGGGAGATACACACAAAATGCATAACAACTGCTGGTTTCAGCTAGTGAATTATGGAACCCTATTTTTGTATCTTTGGCTTTTATCACTGTCAGGGTACAGCTGACTTCTATTTTTGTAAAGCATCAAAGGCTGCACTTATGCTAGGGAACAAACTGGGTTTGGGACCTTTTCTGTGGCTCTGTGGGCAAATCATAGAATCATAGAATGG
>VWZO01010295.1:166-85308 GCA_013396975.1 Bucco capensis
CCCCACCTGTGCCCACCCTCAGCCCTGTCCCTGGCACCAGGCCTGTTTACACTGAGTTATCTATTTACGCTTCTGTCTAGACGTGCCTGTTAACAGTTATTTATCTTTCTGTTTACATACATATTTAGACACCACGATCTTTTTACACTTCTCTTTACACTTGGATACCTACTTAAAATTCTACCTCATGAGATTAGTTATCTTCTTACCTAAAATGCCTTTTTAGATTGCATGTAATAGCTATGTAGAATTACTGTGTAACACACAGTAATGCGCACTGCATGATTACTGTTCCAGGGACGTTGGGGTGCTCAAAATGATGACATCACCACTCTTCTTTCACCTCCAAAAAAGGCACAAAACAAGGGAAAATGCTCCACACAGCATTTTTTGTTACTATAAAGCTGACAGTTTTGTATGTACAGGCATGCCTTCCTAAGGGGGCCACAGAGGGCCACTCTGGGCATAAGGAGGCCTGAGGAAGCCTAGGGGGGCCAAGAGAGCCACATTGAGCCTAAGGGGCTACTCAGACCAAAAGAGACAAAGAGGGCCAAGCAGAACTACAGGGGCCAATTTGGGTCTAAGTGGGCCAAGGGGGCCAATATGGCCACTTCCAGCCAAGGGGGCCACTTTGGGCGAAAGGGGGGCAAAGAGGGCCAAAGGGGTCTAAAGGGGCCAGAGGGGGCCACNAATTTGTCAATGAAATGAATTTGTCTCCTCTTTGTGTCCTCTCTGGCCAGTTGCCTTCCAGTGCAGTCAAGGTCAGCATTATCAATAGAGAAGAGAGCTGCGGAGGAAAAGTAGATGTTCTGCCATCAGGCCTATGCTCTCGGTATTCAATGCCAAATGGTCAATCTTCAGTCGACTGTGGTTTTAAAGAGTGGTAGATATAGTGCATTCTTTTCTTGTTTTCTTCTTTGAGAACTTCTATTTGTTGATACGTAAAAGATTTTATTTCCACTGACAGAAATGAGTTGGAAAAGAGTGAAGATTATATGCACAGAAAAGCTTCACTGCAGGATAAAAAATATCTTGGATGTTTACTGAGAAAAACCATTAACTGGTTTACTTTTTCCTCCCACCCTGCAATCTTTGTCAGCAGTTTGGGTTCAAAGACTTTACATTGAACATTTCCTATTGATCTCCTGTAGGTCTTGGCTTCCTTCTGATGGCTTTTGGGCTTATGATTAATTTGGAGGCTTGAAATGAATTTGGAGGAGGAGAGAAGTCCCTTAAACATAATGTAAATGATCTCATACGGTAAACTTTGCAGGCATTTAATAGATGGTGTGTTTGTGTTGGGCGTAGAGAAGATACTGAGAGCATACGGTGTGCTGGATTAGTATGTATCTCTTTGGCACAGGGGAAAAAGCATAAGCCATAGCACAGGACAAATTCCATGAGGACAATCTTTTAGGGAATATACAAAGAAAACTCTAAAGGAAAAATGGTCTGGTGATCCAGCATGCTGTGCTGAAAGGTTTGCTGGAGTTGAAAAGACCTGCACAAAGCATAACAGCTCAAAAATGCTTATGAAATGGAAACAGATCCTTTTTGTGCTCCAAAGTGCTGGGGTAAAGCTGACACTGCAATGCAAAGATTTTGGCCTTGGGTGCAATATTTGTGATCTGCTGAGTTTTAACTGCTCGTGGCATATGTATTTAACCCTTTGCAGGGTTCAAAATGCAGCAGAGGGTCTCCTCATCTGGCTGAAGATAAACAGAGGGAGAGCAGCTTTCCGTAGAAGTCCCCTTGAGGAATCTGTTAAGATTCTGGGGCTAACAGAGAACTCTGTTTTAAGGCACATTTCTCCCTAATAGATTATGGAATGTTAAATGTTCCATGGAAAGATGTAATTGTAGGAGTCCTAGGAGGGAGCAGCCCTTCTCGGGACTGGTCCTGGGGGATGTTATGGGATCCGTTAGTCGTGCAAAACATGCTCATCTAATTCCAAGCGTTGCTGGGCACAGAAAAACAATCAAGTATGCACAGAAATGAAAGAGTGTTCATCATTATCAGCTCATTTCTGCTACATTTGGACTGATTTGCATTTTCCTTTCTTTATGTCATAACACACAGACCAGCCAAAACCAGCAATATGGGGAAAAAAAACCTATTGCTCTTGGCCCTGGTCACAAAGCAGCATGGGCAAGATGAGGTGCTCTCCTCCTGTGATATACAGACCAGTGAAATACTAGTGTCTTCTGCAGTATTCCTCCCCTTTACCCCCAGTACAGGAGGTCTGAGGGATAGCTGTCTTCCTGAGATCCTGCCTTGGTGTTGCCTCTGACATTGTGCAGTGTCCTGGCAGCACAATCAAATGCTAACTATCCTAACATCCAATGCTTTTATATTTCTGGGGTTTTATTGAGCTCAGAACCAGCCCTTGCTCAGGTAACTTGGGTATTTTCCTCACTAAAGAAAGAAAGGCACCTGTAACTCAGAGTAATAAATGCACAATACTCCACTGAAGACAGGGCAGTTGACAAGCTTCAAATAAATGAAACATTGAGCTGAAGACTGTAGAGAAGCTAAAGAAAAATGAGTTTTGTTGCCTTTGCTAACATTTTACCTCTAGTTAACAGATTCCTTTTTTTCCCCCCTAAGTGAAGGCCAGACCTTGCATCTAACAGAGCAAAGAACAAGAACATTTCATTCAGGATCCAGATTATGCAGTTTGGGTCCATCTGTGATAAGAACAGAGTGTGAACTGATGGAAATGCTTGTGTGAATGTTTAATCAATTGTCACTAGCCCGTTAGGATACAAGCTAGAAAAGTGCACACAAAGGCTGTTCTAGAGAAAGGAGTCCAGCCCAGGGCTCTCCAGCAAGGTGTAGAGGGTGCCATAGGCCCACAGCAGCGCTGGACTCCACTGCACAGACCTGCTGCAATGGTAGTGATGGAGCATGGTCAGAAGTACCAGCTTCCTTAAGGATGGGACACGGAACCACAAACACTGGGAGAAGTGTTTCTATTTAGTCCGATTGCCTGATCAAAACTAGATCCCTTCTCTTAAGCGGAACAGATGGCATACCAACCAGTGCAAATATTTGTAGTAGGTTAAATATACTGGAAAAGTCTAAAGAAAACACTCTTCATTTCTTTTTGCTCCTCATATGATTTGCCCTGATTTGTCTGTTTTTCCAAGGAAACAAGAAAAGAAAGTTCATTTTAGGTCAAAGTGTTTTTTATTTCATAGTTGATCGTTCTTTGGCAGCCAAGCAAAACAGAGATTCACACAGCTCTAGTGGGGATGGCTGTTTTCCAAGACGCATTTGGGAAACAGGCTCCCACAAGTCCATTTGTTAGGAAGGGAAGTGTATTTGGGACTTGGTAATCCTTTCTTACTTGACTCTTGTATTCACTTCTGAGGATTGCAAGGAAGGGAAATTTGAATCTCTTTAAGGTGAAGCACAGAAATTTGAGCTTCATACACAACATGAAGGATGAAAATTCCTTTCCTGGGTAGAGCTTGAACACTCCTTTAGTCAATTCTGTGGACACACACTAATAATTTGAATGATGTTAAGGTATGTAAATAGTTTTCTACGGAAACTAGAAGAAGCTGCAAACTTCAGATTCTGAATGGATTTCTTATTAAGGAAACCTTGTGCTTTTGAGAATCCTATTTCTCCATCTGCTTGTAATGGCTTTCAGATGCCTCTCTGTGTAATTGCAATGATGATTTATTTGGGTCGTATTCTTTATTGCTCAGTTCATCGTTCCGCTCCTTCCCTAGAAGTGCCGATATTCCCCTTATCAGTCAGGAAGGACTAAATCCCATTTCTTTGACTCTCTGAGAGACGGAAGGTGATGGAGTTGCAGCATCTCATCGAAAAATGGAGCATGGTGCTTGGAACTCTTTGAGAAAAGTTTTTTGCTGGGGCCCCTCTCCTGCCCCTGTGTCTGACTCCTCCTGACTCGCTGGCTTTGAGACAGCAGTCAGCTTCACTTCTTTCTGGGAAAGTGCAAAGAAGGAGCAATCCTACTCCAAATAAATGCAAATAAATAAGCCACAAGCAGCTGGGAGAAGCAGTTAGACTGCGGTGTAATTCTGGTTGTCATTTCTCTTTCCTGACCGAGGGAATGAAGCTCATAGGTTGGGAATCCGAGCTCAGTACCTGATGTGGGTAAACAGGAGGACACATTTGGTTCCATTTCTATTTCAAACTGTTGTTTGGAAGTGCTTCCCCAGCCATTCCAGTTTAAGAATGCAAGCAAGTTCAGTGACTTCAGGACATTTTTCAGGTGCATTACTGATTTCCTTGGAAAAATGCTGTGGTTTCTCAAAGAACATTCTTGCCTCTCACCTTATTTTCTTGCATGTTCCAATCAGTATTGGAAACCGCTTATGCTGGGGGACAGCTTTGATCTGGGAACATCACAGAGCTGTGGTAATAGAACGCCTGCACCTGCCCTGAGTGCAGCAGTGGAAGGAGGTTCCCTGCCCTTAAGATGCCCTTGGCTTTTCCGTTTTCCATAGGGTGGGTGCTGGCTGCTCACCTGCGGCTGGAGGTGGAAACACTCCATTCTTCTGGGTATAAAAGCAGTATTTCACACAAAGCCTGCAAACTCTGTCCTAGCCAGACGATGTCAGTCTTGTACTGAAGCTTTAGAATGACTCTCCCCTGGTGCTCAGGAGAATATAATCTAGTCTGCTGCTCACGGGTGATTTTTTTTACCTTTACTTTGCTAGCAAAAAGGAAAAGGAGTGACTTGCCAAAATCTGCTGTGAGCAGGTCAGAGAGAGTGTCCTTGAATTCCTGTGAACCTCTGCAGCCCAGAGTGCAAAATCTGCATTTCCTTCCACCCAAGAGCTCCTCTTTGAGAAATGGCCTGATCTTTCTGTCTAGATTTGATTGTCAGAATGACCAGGAATGCAGAAATGCTCCTTATCAGAGAGATGCAGAAAATAAAGAGAACCTCCAAGACTGCAAATGGACTAAACCTGCTCAGAATTGGGAATCGACAACAGCAGATTATTATTGACAGATTATTTTAAGGCAGGCACCATCACCAATTAAAAATACCATAATATCCAGAGCCTCACTGCATCTCTCAAATGGCAATTATCCATTAGTTCATGTACACACTCTGAACTTTTGGATGAGCTGTAAAACTAGGTCCTTGGCCGCTCTTAGCCTTCAGAAGGGCTTTGGCACTTCAGACGCGAGCTGGGGTGTTAACACGAGGGCTCTGTCCGATTCCATTTGAAGAACTCTATTTTGCCTGATGTTTGCGTTTAATTTAGTTAAATAAATTATTATTCCTTGCCTGTCTCATGCTGTAGTACAGAGCTGATGTATTAAGAGCTGCTGCTGTCTTGCCTGAGGTTTTAATAATTAGGGGAAGGGCCCGGTGAAAGGATTCCTGTCAGTACCAGAATAGGGATTGTGGTCAGTGTTTGGGGACTTTGGAGTAAAAGTCCTCTATAAATAAATGCCCATGACCAAATCTCTATTTCCGCTCTCCCAGATACCCTGCAAGCCGTGACATTTGCTGAACTCCTGGGATTGCTGGCAATATTTAGGGGATTGCTTAGCATTCCTGCCCGGCCCCGAACCACTAAAACGGGGAAGAGGGCTCAGAAAATCTATGCTCTCGGGCAAGATGGTGACACCTCTTTCTTCACGGGATGGCATCAGCGGTGACTTCTAGTCAATTCATAGGCAGCATCACCATGTGCAGCAGGAGAGCCAGAGATGTAGCTGTTGGGCTCCTCTTGCATCTTACCACTGTGAAATAGGTTCTTCTCAATGACCTCCATTCCCCCATCCTTAAAAACATCATACCATAGCCTTCTGTCTCACTGAAAATATGATGAAGCAGGCAGTGAAAGCTGGTACTCTGCTGTACACACACAAAAAGTGATACTTCACGGTTTTTATGATGCGAAGTGTCACTTCCAGTGGGCAGCTCTCAGTTCATCATACTTGGTACCATGCAGGACCTGAGGAAATGCTGACTCTCACACAAATGTGTTTATAATGTATTTTATGTGTTATGATCAAAAGAACAGTTTGTTTCCAAGTGGAAATAATTGCAAAGAAAATCTATTATGCAGAATGGAAACTAGAGGATTCTGATTTTCCCTTTTACTTATGTTGGAGTTCGATTTCTTCTCCCAGGAGTGCTAGTCTAAGAAATCTAATCTAGTGGCACCCTCTTTATGGCTTTGGTGGCTATGGAAGAGTCCTAAGAAACCTTTGTCTTTCTGGATTCCTTTTTCCATTGAGTTCATCAGCCTAAAAAACAGTCTTCCCAACTCATTTGTACACTTGAAACCATGAGGGATTTAAACAAAGGGGTATATTCTATTTCTGCCTTACTGTGATGCAGCCTCACATGAGCTCCCTTCACTCCCAAGGAGTTTATCTGGATCCACACAAGTGTAAATCAGACCAGAATGTGGCCACTAAAAATGCAGCTGATTCAGACATTGGCTTAGCATGGCTGGCATTAATGATCTCACTGTATTTAGAAACACAGCAAACCCTCTTCCAACTTCATTTCCTTTTAGGTTTTGGGGTTTTTCTATATCCCCTGGTGGAAATGTGGGTTGAGATGATGAGTTACCTTACCCAGCAAACACTGGAACACTGGGGGAGCACTGGCTGGCCCTGACACTCCAATGTCATCCACACCCTGTGAGTGCCCGAATGAGGGAAGAATCAGATCTTTTCCAAACGTGCGCTACAAGTCAGACAAAGACCTTTTACTCCTTTGTTGTTGCCAATGGTGGACAGAAAGGAAATTAGCCAACTGAAACCCAGGGGCCTTCCCAGAACAAGCTCTTCTTCTCACAGGACGTGCCCTGCTTATCCCTTTCTACATCCCAGCTCCCTTATGGCTTTGACAAGGCAGAAGGAGCTTATCTGTGATTTTTTGTCCTGTTTACTCAAGCTCTCAGCTGCATGATGATGCAGAACTAGCACTTGGGTGCTGCCACATCTCAGGAGATTTGTCAAGTAAACCTAAGAGGGAGTTGGAGTTTTCCAGAGTCTTCTCTGACACTCATAAATATCAGTGGGAATTGAACTCTTTTGTAGCAAAATAGTGTTATGTTGTACTCATGTGATATGAATTAAAATATGCCCAAGTCTGCTATAGTGGATTTTGGGCTTTTTAGCAATTCTGTCAATATCAATAAAATACCAAATGGAACTATATCAGGTGTTGCTTTCAATGACAGAAAGTTGTTGTCAGCTTGGTTCAGAAGACCCTGTGGAAAAGCAAGAGCAATGCTTCTCAAGGGGTTACAGACTGTTTGGTTTCAGTAGGGGTTGAGGGTTCTGATTTAGATCCAAACTTCCTGATGCAGAATCAACTTGGCCATAAATTCAGATTTAGCGAGGTCCGAGAAAGTTTAGTGCTAAATGCAAATATCAGACCGAAGATCCGTCTTTAAGTTGGAGAAAGCTCCTAAGGTCCGCTTGACATCTCACTGTGCTGTCAGCAGAGAATGGCTTCATAATATGCACTAATAGAAAAGGAAAACTGAATCAGCTAATGTAAAATCAGTGCTATAGCAAGAGAATCGGGTGGGTTTTTACATGAAAGTTGAAGTAATTAATTTTCTTCTTCTTACATTTTTGACATCTCAGCCCAGCTCAGGCAGAAGTGTGGGCTCAGCAGACAGCTAGCCTAGGTAGGCAGCCAATTACAACAGACTTTCATAAAAGAGCAGGATGATTTTTCAGGACAGGCATCATTATTTTCTGAGCACCAATATAACTTCCTAAATGTCTCACAGATGCAGTCTGAAAGAAACTGCATCCTCCTCCCAGTAAAAATATCTTAGCCACCTCAGAGGAGAGACCATCTGGAGGCTTACTCACTTTGGGGGATGCTGAGTTAACTGAGCGAAAGTCCAAGTAAGTCTTTAGTGAAGACGTGCAGTAGACTCTGAAGTGATTTACAGTAATGTATTTCCAAATGAATATGCTTCTGTCCTGCTGTTACTTAATCAGTTGTAATACCACCATAGATGGGAAGCCTACTCCTAGATGAGAGCTCAGTTTGAAATACTGCATGGACTTCCAGATGTCAGAATTAAGGTGGATGAACCTCACCTTAATATGTGACAAAGAACTTCTCTTTGGAAGTGTAGGAGTTATAGCAGAAACACAAGTGTTTGTAGAAATTCCAAAATGTCATAAGTTACACAAATATTGGGCTGTGCTACATACTATTTTGTAAAAAAGTGTCCTAGTAGAACAACTTACATGCAACTCTGGTGTAGAAACTGGAAGAAGAAAACAGAAACCTTGTATTTTTTGAGACAGGCAAGAAAAAGTAGTTTCACGTATGTGATGAGTTACAAATCCATGGAAGCTCTTGTGGCCGGTCCCCAGCCCTCACTGCATACATTACTCACTGTAAAGGCCGATGTCACAGAAGGATTAGGCCAAATCCTGGACAAGAAAACCTTGTGATGACTCAACAAGGAGCAGAAAAGAGGGAGCTAAATCAGCTTAAAGTCAGGCTTAATGGGTTTGGATGGGCTCAGCATTTTGCGTGTGTGGTCATGCCTTGCACACAACAACCCGGCAACACTCTATGGGTCTCCCATTCCTGCTATTCCTGCCTCCCACTCTGGCATGCTGCTGGCCCAGTTGCTGGCTGCCTACTCTCTGTGCTCTGTGAGCGCTGGATCTGCTCAGTTCGTGTCAGCACACGCGCACACACAGCTCTGACCGTGAGCTGACCTGCACTCTGGCAATCTGGAAGCAAGGACAAATGGGCTGAGTTCTGGAGTTCAGAGTTATGTGCAGCTTGAAGCATGCTGGCAGTGGGTTAAGAAGAGATCTCTTCTACGCTAAAAAGCCCAAGCTGATTCTTCATTTCACAGCATTTCGGTTAATAGGTTTGCTCGTTAACATTTTGGTAGTGCAGCTCTAGCACTTAGCTAGGTCTCTGCTTGCTTGTCTCATAAATTTTAATTAATGCTGTAAGCTTATACAAAATATTTTCTACAAATATTTTCTCTCACAGCCTTTTGCCTTCAGCTCATCCTTCCTCCAGCTACCTCAAAAAATAGGTGAAAAAACCCTCTACTCCATTCAGCATGCTCAGAAATGCCATCAACCTCCCACCTCAGCAAGCAGCCGAGCAAGCTAGGCTCCGTCAGACCTGGGCCTATGAAGTGGGTTTAATAGTCAAAGGTGGAGGCAGTTCTGCTGGATAGTTCCTCTTGTCCTTGTTGGCTCCTTTGCCAGTTCTCAGCTCTGAGATGTTGCAGCATATTCATTTCCTCCATTAAGTCAGAACTTGGGTTATATACAGCTCCAGGAGTCTCTTTCATACCATATATTCCAATGCCAGTGACGAGGCAGGAAAGAAGGGAAGCCCATTACTTTTCTGCCTCTGTTTCTCTATTCTGTGTGGGACGGCAGAGGCATAACCTCAAGTGGCCTCTAAGTTGCAGCCCCAAAATCAGCAGTCCACCTGGAAACAGCTGTCAACCACTCAGATGTGGGTACAACTCTTCTCCAGAAGTCTGTGTGAGCTCTCAGACAGAGCCACTAGGTGATCCCAGCATCTAGGAATAGCTAGAGAAGTCTGCATCCCAAGGTGAGCAAGGCATAGATGGCAGTGATGGCTGAACGGAGCCAGCTCCTTGGTCCCATTCCTGTGGCAGAGCATGTTATGCATGTCAGCTCCACCATGGGAGGAGTCCATGTTTAAACTACTAGTCAGATGCAATTAGGAGATAAATAGATATAAGCTTCTCTGCCTTATGTTTACTGGCCTCCTAGATACAATTAGAGAGCCAGGTAATTAGATGTAGAGATCATTCAATGATTAATAGCAAATGCTGATCAGTGCCACATAGGCACTAGGAGGAGAGGAAGTTTTGCCTTGTACGAAGGGTTGCGGGAGAAGAAATTTCCTTTCGAGATTCAGTTCCGTGTCAGCAGAGCTCTGTGGTTGGACACAGCCTCTGAAATCCTACATTAGTAAGACACAATTAAATCCATGCCCTCCACCAAGAGAGATAAGACATTCCCTCCTGACTTGCATGCATTATATTAATGTCTCTAGTTCTTAGCTGAAGAGAGAAAACAGAATAAATAATAAGGTGCTTGATTACACAATCCTGACATTTGTCCACTTGCTGCTGCTTTTTTTGGCCCCTCTTTAGCCAAGAAAGACATGAGTATTGGGAAGCAGACAGATTTCCCTGAGGGCCCTGAAGTAGTGCCATGCCACAGCCAACAGCTTCAGCCGCTTGGAAAAAGTGTTGTGTCGTGTCTTCCAAACACTGTTCCCAGGGCTTCATAATATCTGATGATTAGAGCTGGCTTGTTTACTACAGGGTGGCAGCAATACTCAGCACAGACTTGTTGCTTTCTTATGCACTGACTCAGTCTGCTTGAGCAACACTTCACACGTGGTGATAAAGCCAGTAAAACACTGGCTATTTACTGACCTACCAAGGTCTCTGTTGTGCTCCTTCCAAAGTCCTGACAAGAGATAGATTCCAACTGCCTTGTGGCTTTACAAGAAGTAAAACTACTCTGTGTAATCGATTGCTGTGAGATTGCTCTATTATCTGGCCTCAAAGCTGTCTCAATCTTTTAATACTCCACCCTAGCCTTTGTTCATCACCATCCCTGACCTTCTTCTTTCTTCTCCATCAGCTGTTAGTCAGCACTCCTGTGTTTTTCCCTTAGACGTCTGCACGAGGTGCCCCAGGCAGGTGCAGGGAGCAGGCCCAGCTGCTCAAGCTTGTTTGAACATCAGTACCACGTTTGCCAGTTGCAAAGTGTTTTCAGATTTTGTTTTCCTTAGTGAAATGAAAACAACACGACAGAGCAAATCTGTTTCTGTTTCTTCCCATAAACTATTACCCTACTCTTTTTAAACCTAACCTTTTTTACAGTTTTCATTGTAAGGCTTTTACTGACTGTGTTTCTTTAGTTTAATTTGGGGTTTCTGTTGTTTCATTATTCTATAATCCCTTGCGCCTTGAAACAACAGGGATTAAGTTTCATTTCTGTAGACCAGTCATACAAGGAACTGTGCCACAGCAACTAAAATCCTGATTTATAAGACAAAACAGAGTTGCCTTCTCTCTTCAGACAGGATTTACAGGTATTTTGCTAATCATACATCCACAGTTCCTTTGATTTCCCAATGAAGTGCTGCTGATATTGTTAATAGTGCTGTCACCTTGACTGGTGCATATCCACCCAGCTCTTCCATGTCAGTTGAAGGGCTAGCTTTTCAATTTCGATGTTTCCTGTTCTCATCGTCCTTTGCCTTGAGCCAAAGCACTGTCCTAGAAGTGATTACATTCGGTTTAATATTTGCTGAAAACACTTCAGCATGGAGGGCTCAGTGTAACTGTCCCTCAGGTTTTTGTCTCTGGGTAACAGCCAGGTAGTCCTCTTTTCCTCAGCAAGGCTTCTGCCAATAAGGTTCTAAGGCTCTTATTCTGGGGTGAGGATCTTGCTGGTGTTTGGCTGTCTGAAGTATGGTATTCCACGCTATTGTTGTTCCATGCTAATGTGTGCAAATCCAGGGGATGCTGGACAGTTGAGGGTGTGTTTTCTTCTTGAAGCAGTTGTTGCCACATCCTTCAGGGAAGAGGTGGTGAGCAGGCTGGTGGAGAATTAGTGGTAATTGCTCCTGAAGCTTGAAACTCCCCGAGGAACCTTAAAAATCCTTTTGTCTCAGAGGTACCAAACAAGTTCTCAAATGAGGGCTACATTCTGGCCTCGGTCGCATGAAAAGCCTGTTGCTAGCCTTCCAAGGCAAAGCCACAAAGGCCCTGCTTTTTTTCCTTGGAATGGGACATTCAAAATGCATACGGGAATGAACCTCTCAGCTGCAAAACTCGAGCCTTCTCAAGCCCAGACTTATGTGCAGGACAGTGAGTATAGGCTGAGCAAATCACAGAATCCATATGGTTGGAAAAGACCTTCTGGGATCATCTAGTCCAACTGTTAGCCTAACATTCCCATGCTCACCAGTAAGCCATGTCCCCAGGTACCTCATCCACACATTTCTGGAACACCTCCAGGAATGGAGACTCCACCACTTCCCTGGGCAGTCTGTGCAATGACTGATAACCCTTTAAGAGAATAGATTTTTCTTAACATCCGATCTGAACTTCCCTTGGTGCAACTTGAAGCCATTTTCTCTTGTCCCATCACTTTTTATTAGGGAGAACAGACTCAGCTCCACCTCAATCCAACCTCCTGCCAGGTAGTTCTAGAGAGCAAGAAGGTCTCCCCTGAGCCACGGTGCTGTTGCTTGCTGGTGGCCAGGGTAGCCAAAGTGGCTTTCCGGTAACTGAAACCATACAGAGATGGCAATACAGAGCTTAATCAGTGCAACTGAAGGGATGTTTTCATGGCATCAGCTGCAGAAGAGGCAGGACTGAGGTTACCGTCAAGGCTAAGACTGTAGGTACATAACAGAGAAGTTTTTGTTTGCTTGCCTGTTAGCTGTTAACTAGCACATTTGTAATCCTCTGCTTGCTGATCATTTAGACCAGAGTCATGTGAATTCCCTTTGAAAACACTGCACTACCCTTCTAGAACCTCCTAATGCCCAACCACAGGATATTTCCAGGAACAGATGAGTGTCTCTGCTCATTTACTCTCCTCGGTCCACCTGGAGTGGGCCAGGCTCTGGTTAAACACACCCCAAGGACTAATCAATAACGAGACACAACTTTGATCTGTTTCTGATTAAATAAAGTCATATTCCTAATGAAACATAGTTCTCCTGCTTTTTTAGTGCAAAATACTGTGTTTCAAGTGGTTGATTATTAAAAACATGACGCAACAGCAACAAGAAGTTGCTCTTGTTTACTTGCTTCAAAGAGTGCCACGGCAGCTTGCTCGCTCATGCTCTTCTTCACTGGTTTAAGGTTGTGTTTGGCGATTGTCACATGTGACCCACAAGTCACGCTTTGATCTATGTCAACAGTAAATGGCAGGAATTCCTAAAGATCCAGTTTACGTCTATTTTGTAATGTTAAGTAGGGCAAGTTGGTGTCCCAGTATCAGGAGATAACCATTCTGAACTCCCCAGGGAAGAATATTGGCTGAGATTGCAACTATGAAGAGGTTTGTGTGTGTGCGTGTGCTTGTTTTTTGTTTGTTTTTAAAGGGTTTAATATTGGTCCTTTCAGTAGTACTTCCCATCCTTGGAGACAGTAATGATCCCCAGCTTTGGAACGCAAAGAACCCATTTTCTATCCTTGAGTGTATTTCCACAATAAAGTTGGCATTTCCATGAGAAATAGAAAGGGATCAGGATTTATCTAGATAACAATTTATCGGGCCTTTATTCACCAGCAGCCCTTTCCCATTTTTCTCTCTGACATTCACGTAACATATGAATGTCTTGAAATTGTTATTGAATTTATGCTACAAACTCCTGGAGAATTAGAGGAGAAAAACTATCACTATTTTACAGCTGGTGAATGGAGAGAAAAAGACTTTGTGATGTGCCTGAGGTCTCTCACTGGATTGTTCAAACTCTGTGTTTAAACCACAAGACTTCCTTAGCCTCTGATTATCTTCACTTCGGGGATTCTAGCTTATTTAAATTCTATTCTCTTGAAACTTTTCTCTAGGCTAGATCCATGCAAAAATGATGCCTAACCTCAGCAGACATCTGGACAACCACTTGTCCAGAAGAAAGCTAGACATTTTATTGCATGTTCACTGGCTGCTGTAGCTCATCAGGCAACAAAAGGAGAGCAGAAAATAGACCCTGAAGGATCCCAAAACTTCTTCCAAATACGTAGAGATTCAGAGTCAACAGATTTTCTCATGCTAATGAGAATGGACTAGATGACCTCCAGAGGTCGCTTCCAAGCCCTAGCATCCCGTGATTCTGTGCCTGTAAGTACTGCCAGCTCTCCTTTGGATAGATGTGGTGCCTGTACCTAAAGTGTGCTTGTTTCTCCAGCCCGCACCCCAAATTAAGTCAGAGCATGGGGAGGACACCAGGGACACCCTGTGAGTAGCAGGAGAAGCAGAGTTATCCCAGAGTGGTCATGGCTGAAGTCAGCCACCCCCTCGGGTGAGGCAGGCTGGGCAGGACAGGGAGGTTGGTACATGCAGACAGGGCTAACCTTCACACTGCTCCACACACCAATGCTGCAGGTTGGAAGACTGCAGGTTTGAGCTTTTCTTCTCCTCTGGTGGTGTAACAGTCACTGGGTAATGTCTCTGTGATGTCATGACCTCCTACCTCAGGGTAGCCAAAGGGGCTTTCTGGTGACTGAAACTGTATAGAGACAGCAATACAGAGCCTAATCAGTGCAACTGAAGGTACGTTTTCATGGCATCAGCTGCAGAAGAGAAAGGACTGAGGTTACCATCAAGGCTAAGAGTTTAGGTACGTAAGAGAAAAGTTTGGGCCTCTGGGTTGGCAAATCAGGACTGGTTTTTGATATCTGTTTTATTACAGTGAAGTTACATCAGCTCACACAGACAGGTTTCTTGCACTGTGCTAGGAAAAAGTTCAACAGCTGGAACTCTCTCTCCAGCCTAGGTTTGAACCTTGTTTTAAATACAAATCTCTCTCCTTTTCAGCACAGTCGGGAAAGATAGGGTCATCTTTATACCTGATAGCTCTAGCAAAGCAGTGGGTAAATATCAGAGATGTTAAGGCAAGGCAAACAGATCCCTTTCATGTTTGGGGGCCAGCACTAACGACACATGGTGAAATGTATTCCCTTATCAAATGTCAACACAAACTCCAGCACTACTTCAAAGGTGCGTTGATCCCATCACTGGCTCCTGGCACTGGGCTGGAATTCACCAAAGTCCAAAACTTATGAGAACCAATAGATTTGATATACCTGTCTAAAATAGTAGTGTGTGTTGAGACACAGACACACAGAGCAATACACACCAGCTCTCTTGGTTTTGCTGGGATAATGCACTGTTTTTCATCTTGTGGTCACATATTCTGGAGAATTCTTCCTAGCCAACTGTCTTCCCTCCCACTTACTCAAAACTTCCATGCTTCTCACAACTACACAATATTTATTCAAGTTTGTGTTTACCAAGAAGCAGCTGACAGTCCGGTGTTTAGTGCTGTAGATACTTACTGGTTTGAAGGGGAAAGGCAGAGTGCAGACACTCTCAAAGCCATTCTTTCATGTCTTAATGAATAATAATGACAGCTATCTGATCTTTCCTACCACTTTCAGCAAATGCTCCAAGATACTTGCGGATGGGGGAAATGTGAAAGGCAAGGGAGAGAGCAGCAAAGCTGGGCTTGTGTTGGAATTCTGGTCACCCTGGGTGAACATATACCTTGGAAATTCTACAGGAGAAGATCTGACATTGGCAGTTGGTGTGACTGGCTTCCTTTTGTGTTTTCTTTCTGTGGTTGTATTTGAGCAGGGTGTGCCAATAGCTGAGGTCTGAGGAATAGCATCGGAAGCTCCTGGTGTTCCTGTCTGCTGGCAATGATCATGAAAACACTTCAGCTAATTCACTGTACCTTCAGGTGCATTAGCCACTGCTCCCTGGGCACTCTAATTATAGACTGCCTTGATGGTACAACTTCAGGCCATGAAGCAGAGTCTTTACAAAGCTTGTTTTTGTCTTGGTATCTCTTTTTTCCTTTACTGGGCTAACAGAGAAGCTGCTTTGAATACAGATCCCTACTCGAAGCTGTCCTGTACTCAGAATGAGATTGTGGCAGTTCAGATGATTCTGGGGCTACCGGATGAGATGGATTAGGAGGTGCTTTGCTCAGGATAGGTACAGCTGCCTGGTAGTGTGTTCTGCCTTTAATCCTGAGAGAAATAGAGGTTTATTTTTATAGTATTATTTTTTATATCCATGCGAGTAAAACCTAAAGAATCTTTACATAACAGCTGTAGTTTTTTTAATCTGATTCGCACTAACTATAAAACCAAGGACAACTAAATCCCATGTGTATGGCTCGCTCTACGAGTTATCATTTATTAAAGTGTTGGACTCACAAAATGAAGTCAGAATTCCCTTGTTCAGCCATGTGCATTATTGCTTTGGGGTCTCCAACGGGTCAAACTCTGATAGTGTCAAGCAGCATCATCTCCTGAATATATTCACCCCCTGCAAAAGCCAAGATTCCTTTGATTTTGCCTTATTTTAAGAGTGTGCTCATTAGATTAGAACCTTTTGTGTGGCTTTCTGAGCTCCAAGGGAATGACTCAAATCTGCAAGAAAGGCAGATTTTATTAAGGCATAAAACATATTGAGGGAAAATTTGCTATTTCCATAAAAAGTGTGAAAAACGTTTGCATTTTTTCTTGTTTGGTTTTTTCCTGAGTTTTATACAGATGTGGTAAATCTGTAATCCCCCACTTGAATCATGCATTTGGAGCTTATAAAACGTGACAGCTCCTGATGTTCTCCATCATGGCTGGTCCAGACAGAGCAGGTACTCTTCAGGTAGAAGGTTTACAGAGTGCAAAAGGGAAATATCAACAGGATCATTGAAGGATTAATAGTGCAGTGAGTGAGGCAGCTGGGAGCACTGTGTGAACAAGCTGAAGGCCAGGGCAGACAGCTGAACACAGCTCAATTGTGGTGACCTAGCAAGTTGTCACCTATCCATTGAGCCAACCCAGCTGACCTGGTGGCTGCGCCAGCTTTGGGGAAAAACATATTCCTGTAAAGCTCTTTGACTGCCAAGTGAAGAAACATGTCTCTCCCAAACTCCACGAATTCATTCTCTGCTCTCAGACTAAGCTTGCATCGATAACTGAATAAATAACATCTTCATGCTGAATCAGTTACTTGATCCTGGAAGCTTGTGGCCTTTGTTCCTTTCACTGGGAGGAAAATCCAGCTGCATGTCTTGAGCTCATGCTGCAGTTGATGCTACACAAAATGGTATTTGTGAAAAAACATGGCAACACCCCTGATTTATTTTGATCCCAACATCTTGCACCGGTTCTGCTCAGTGTTCCCCCCTCAGCAATCCTTTTGCAAAGAGATGATTTTGAAAAGAGATGTGTCTTGTATTCTCCTCTCTGCTCTGTATCCTCTCTCTTCTCTCTAAATTTTGAGTGAGTTTACCAATACGATTTTAAGAGGGAAAATCTTCTGTCAAAAACTGTAGTTTGCTCTATTCATCTTCTTTAGAGATCATCTTCTTAAGGACAGAAATCAGTAACAGCTATTACAGAAGCCAGGAGAGAAAATTGGCTGAAATGGAGATGGGAAAAGGATCAAGAAAACAATTCTCAACTAAGAAAGGCTTGAGAGGATAGGAGAGGTTCACTCCCCTCTGGTAGAAGGGAGAGGCAGAAGAGAAAAATATGCACAGGAACAGGCCCATAGGAATCCGTAAAGCAATTTGTGGTTAAAAGAGGCTACAGCTCACAGCTGAAGTATCCAAAAGCTAAAATTAGTACTAGAGCAGAGGCATGACTGGGAGCATAGTGCCAGTAAGGAACAGCAACTGAGCCTCAGAAGGGCTGCAGGCGTGTTTTCTGTTCCATCCTGGAGCGATGGAGCTTTCCTTGCTCTGAGCAGAAGGATCGTCACAATGAATCATCAGCACATACCTAACCAACCACAGGAGAGAGATGGGAAACCAAGAGACAAACAACTTGATACCAAAATGATAAAGAGTCTTTTTCATCCTCTAAACTTTCACTGGAGTATTCTCTTCATCCTCCTGGCAGACTAGCTTCCTTAGTTTTGTACTTCTGAGGAAGCAGCAGTGCTATTTTAGCCTTTCGTTCAATGTCGCTTCGTGCACATAGTAGAAATTTGGGGAACAACAGACCAATACTACCAATGTCATCTTCCCCATCAGAAGATCTTTGTGTCAGGAAGGTGATGATGCAATTAAAGGAACATATTCATCAAATTACAGACATATGATTTAGATAAAAGGAGAAAGAACTGGATTTTTTCCTTACCAAACCCCAGCACATCTGGTTCCATACTGTGACTGGGAAAATGCATCTGTCAGCCTGGGTTTTTTGAAGACAGCAACGAAAATTTATGATCTCATTCTGTAAATCTATGTCAGCCTGCTATAAATTCAGGAATCATTTGCTTTGATAACTAGCTGGAAAATTAGTGTCATTCCTAACAAGAAAGAGCATGTTTACAGCAGAAATGTGATGTGATAAAATTCCCTAAGAAGTAAATATCCTGGAAAGAATTTTAATTCTTGTAAATATAAGTAATTGAAGGAATGCTAACTCTCTGTTTATTAGGAATGACTGTGCACCACAGCTACAGACCAAATGTCTGGAAGAGCCTGATAGGAATTTGACAGGAAAGCTTATAATTTTATTTGTTTCAGGTGTGTTAATAGACTTCGGTAAGCAAAGACACACAAGGAAAATGAACATTACCTTGTGAAACAGGGCCTCCCCATTTCACGATGAAAACCCTTTGCAATCGGATGTTAGACAGGCAAGGAACTTGGCAAGAGGAGAAGGATTTCAATAATTTGGTGGTCAGTAAGAATTTCCAGGATTACAGATGGAAACATTTCAGTCTCCAGTAACGATTTTTAAAAGCCAGTAACAATGAGGCATTTCTGAGGGATAGAAACCACTTGCACACTAATGACATCAGAAAAGAACAACCTTCTCTCCATTTCAGGTCATTCCCTAAGTTCAAAACGAGTACCTGGGGGAAGGAAGGGGAGAACAAAACAGCTGCTGAGTAACTTCATCTCTCTCTTTTGGTCTTATACTAAACAAAAGACCAAAACACAGGAGCTGTTGGGCTGATAACTATGAAAGAATGAAAACAGTCAGAGCTGGAAAACAGGCAGAGATTGTGGGGTTCCACGGCATTGCCAGGTGTGCATGCTGGTGGTAATGCTCTCGTTTGTTTTTACACACAAAGGTCATTTTCAAGGCATTAGACGTAACGTTTCTTAGTTTTCCAATAAGATCACAGTTTTGATAAAAGATGTAGTTTGGCATAAAGATGAAGAGTTGGAGCATGATTGTGCAAAAGATAGAAAGATCATTTCAGTGAATTTAGAATTGCTTTCCAGAGAAGATCTTGTTGTGTTGGAATGATGAGATTTACAAGTTTCAAAAGCTTGTTTTATTTTCCCAATCACTATTCCACGAATATACACTACTAAACATAATTAGATCTATTTTATTTGATCAGAAGCTTGTATTTTGGGGAGAATGTCCTAGAAATGTGACATTCATTTTTACAGAAATACAGGGAAAAGCCCAGAATTCTGTTGTGCACACTCCTAGTGTATTCTGTGGATCTGGCATAAACCACAACCAAGGAGTCCCTGAAGCCAAGCAACACATCTGAGGGAGAAAGTCTGCAAGGAAGAGGAGTGTTTTAGCTCTCTCTCCCTGCTCTGTTGTAAGGAAGGTTTTCTGCTCAGAGCTCCTGCTGTAGCAGATGTTCCTGGTTATCTAGTCCCGGTGTCCATGCCTTTGTGTTCTGTTGTTATTTTGGCATGCTGACAGATGGGAATGACAGCACACCTGTACCTGAGACACAGACAAATGGAATTCAGGGGAGACATGAGAGAGATTTATCTTCCAGACCTTTCTTCTTGCAGAATTTCAAAGGCCTGCTGTAGGAAATTAAAACATTGGAACATTAAGCTGAAGGTCAAAATAAGATTTGTTTTGTCTCATGAGAAACGCTTGGCAAAGCAGAGCCCCCTCACTGGAAATATATAGATGCGAATATATGTAGTTTTAGTCACATAAGTCTTCTTTTGCTGTTCAATAAATTAAGATCTTCATAATACTCCATTTATCTTTTTTCCCCAACATCTTTTGCTGTTTTCAGTGAACACCAAACTGGAGAGACAGCTTTGATCCGTGGCATGGAGCACGGTGGCACTGGAAGGCTCCTCTCCTCAAGAAGAAGGACACTCACAACTTGGTAGGTTGGAAATACCAAACAGATAGTTGAATTTCTGGGAGAGATATAAAATTACTATCTCTGGCTCAGAAGTTTTTTCTGGCTGTGCATGGATCTGAGCAGAAAACACACAGGGAATTTTCTGTTCGCCTCACATCCCAGTGGGATTGCACAGAAGCACAAATAATCCAATTATTCCCCTTTGTTGGACTGGGGGTAGAACTCCATGGGGTAAATGTAGGGAGGTTAGAATACGCCTCAAGCTTTTCTGCATGTTGCATTCAGTGCTGCAATGCTCCAGGGAAGCTGTGGATTCATCTCAGCGCACTGCCTTGGAATCCTGAAGCTGGAGAATTGTATTTAAAGCAGAAAACTCCTAGGACTGTTTGTTTATTTCTGTGAGCATTTCCTTTCAAACAAGAAGGGTACACACAAGCCATCCAAAGTCAATAATTTGCATATAGGTATTCATGTCATCTTTCAGGTGTCATAAAGTGGCAGATTTCTGTTCAATCATGTGAAACAGAGAGGCTAATAGAAAAAAGGAAGAACACAATGGAAAATGATCAGCACACTGCTAAAAAGAGCTACTGTGTCTGTTTAGTATGGGGTCAGGCTATCGGGTTTGTAATCTCCACCAGATAACGTATTTGCTCAAAAGTCAACTAAATATGTAAGCTGTTTACCCTGGAGTGCCTGGATCTCTTTTCACTGACTCACTGCAGCACAGAAATTGACCTGATCCGTTCCCTCAGCGAGCTTTAAAGAGCCTGTTGGGTTACAAAGGGTGTGAGTAGGCAATTTACACTGAGGCGAACCCCTCCTGTTAGACTATTTATGACAAAATTAGAAGTAATTCCTGCTTCTATTTCAGATAAGAAGAAAAAGAAAGGAGAAATAAATAAAAAAACACCCTAACCACAGCAAGAGAGTACCCTAATTTCAACTCGTTTTTTAACCAGGTGATACAGTAAAGTTAAGACCTTGCTCATTTTACAGATCAGATTCATATTCTATTCAGTCATATGAGAGTCCTAATTGGGGTATTTATCTGACAATTATTTTTATTACCTCAAAGTTCAGGTTATTCCAGATGAAAATACCATGTACAAGTAGATGCTCCTTGCCAGTAAACTCTTTTGCAATGTTCAGCAGTGGTTCAGCAAGTTTTTGTAGAGGAAATGGTGGGTTTAGTGTTTTGCTTCATTTCAGGCAGAGGACTAAGGTCTCAGGTGGGATGTTTTCAGGAGCCAGTGCAGGACAGAGGTTAATTAAAATGAAGACTATTTCGTCAGTTGTAGAAGTCTGTAATTATGTAGAACCTTTCCTATTTTTAAGCTCCTCTCAGACATAGTGATTTTTGTTTATAGTCTGAAGAACAAGATGACCTGACACTTCCTGTGGTTGCAGACCTTCTGGAGCTCATGGGCTGGCCTCGTCCTTCAGCGTAACTTTGGGAATCTGATTGAAACACAATTTCTGCAATGATATTGTAGAAATGGATTGTTACAGAGACCACAAACTTCACTTTGCTGATGGAGTTGCTCACTGTAGTCAAAGTCACACCTACATCTGCTTTCACCTCTAGTAAAGAAGAAAAGTAGACTTTGTAATTACAGAATGCAAAAAAAGTATTATTTTGCCCCTATTCTATGCACCATTTTAAATGGGACTAACATTCACCTACAATTTCACTGATTCATAGTCTTGACCACCTCTGCTTCCATATCCCCTGATTGATACTCGCCTTAATTTCCAGTGAGGAAAACCCTCATTCATTCCCTTTGGGCAAGAAGTAGGGTCATCTACAGCCATTCCATTAGATGGTTTTTGTCTGCCCCTAGGGAAGGAGACTCCACAACCTCCATGTCCAACTTGTGCCAGTGATCAGCCACCCTGCTGCTGTTCAGAGGGAATCTCCTGTGTTTCAGCTTGTGCCTGTGGCTTTTGGCCCTGTCATTGGACGCTACTGAAAGGAGCCTGGCCCAGGCCTCCTTGTACCCTTCAGATGTTTATAAGCACTGGTGAGATCATCCCTTTAGGCCTTCTCTTCTCCAGGCTAAACAGTTCTAGCTCTCTCAGCCTTTCCTCTGCCCTCTGCTCAGCCACTTTTCAATCCACCTCACTGCTTGCTCCTCCAGCCCATAATTTATCCCATTCTCAATGAGGATCCTATGGGAGACAGTGCTGGAAGCCTTACTGGAGTCTAGGTAGGCAACATCCACTACTGGAGTCTAGGTAGGTAATATTGACCTCAGAGGGGAGCCTCATCTACCAAGCCAGTTAGAAGGTGATCAGGCTGATCCTTCCTAGGCCTGGCATTGGTTTCCATGATTAACTGTTCCATCTCATTCCCAGGGATCAAGGGGAGGCTGACTGGACCTGTAGGAGGTGCAGCTGGAGAAAGCCTTTTCCACAGAATGGGAAACACGAGGACTATCACAGCAAAGAAACTAAGAGGTAATAAGCAATTGATTCCAATTCTCAGAAGGACAGAAGTGTAACATAGAAAAACAAGGAAAAAGAACTGCTCCTGGGCAAGTCAGTGTGAGGGATGGCAACCTGGGGCAAGGTTTGGAGAACTACTGACCTCACTGTGTTCAGAAGGAAGAAGGAGACACGGCAATAGGAAGTCATTCTTCACTGCAGCTCCTGGACATACACACTCAAGTAAGATGCAACAAATGCCAATGCTTCATTAGGTTAGGGTCAAGCCATTTGATTGACAGAAGCGAGGTCCTGCCTGGACAAGTTGAAGTGTTGTAATGCTGAAGTCACTGAAAATCCCATGGCCATTGATACAGGAATGTGATGTGTACATTAAAAAGCTTATATTCTGCTTGTTTGAACTGGCTTGAGCCAGCTGAAGGATGGATGAATATGTGCTTTATTTTACTGCTGTTTTACAAGGCGAAATCAGGTGTTGAAGTGTGATATGTAATGTGATTTTTCAGTGTAAATATCTTATGGTTTTTGGCATAAAATCTTGAAATAGAATCATAGAATCATAGAATGGTTTGGGTTGGAAGGGACCTCTGGAGCTCATCTAGTCCAACTCCCCTGCAGTGGGCAGGGACATCCCCAACTAGAGCAGCTTGCCCAGAGCCCTGGCAAGCCTCACCTGGAATGCCTCCAGGGATGGGAACTCAACCACCTCCCTGGGCAACCTGTTCCAGTGTTCCAGCACCCTTGTGGGGAGGAACTTCTTTCTAATGTCCAGTTTAAATCTACTCCTCTCCAGTTTAAAACCATTGCCCCTTGTCTTTCACTCCAGGCCTTTGCAAACAGGCCCTCTCCAGCCTTCTTGTAAGTTCCCTAATAAATAATAAATAAACCATTACACTTTCATTTGATTCCATAAAATGCTGGTTTTTGGTTCTGCCAGACAAAAGCTGCTTGCAGTCATAGTACATGAAAAATTACTGCAATGTGGCACAAAAATGATCTCAGGGAAAGCTGAACTCCTTGCACCTTTAGGCATGGCTACAAAGGATACTTAAATGAGAATTTCTAGCAAGAATCACAAGCTGCAGATTTAGGGACAAAAATTGCCATGTGAGAACACCTAATTCTCTAAGCATAATCTGGAAAACAACAATTGTTTTCTGGTCCTTTTCTGTGTTCATATCAGGTGAACTTCTAGCTTTCTATTTTGAAATTAAATACTTATTCAACATTGTCATGGGCACAGAAAAGAAGGTAAGTAGAGCCAGATGTTGAGCAAGATGCTACACATGGAGAAACTCGCTTTAAACAACCACCTTACTGTAGTTCTTTGAGTCAGCTCAGTGTGGGGCAAAGAGAAAGGAGCTTTTCTTAGTTGCTGTGAACTGCTGCACAACCTTCAGCACGTGGAACCAACACCCCCTCCAAAGACACAGGGATTGGTTGCATGACTGAGAGTGTTACCATTTTGTGTCCCTGGGGACCAACTCTGGATGATACAACAGCAAAAACCTGGAAAAGCTACTGGCTTCCCATGGCAGGAATGATGGGTTTGTTTTCCTTCAGTCTGAATCTTGAAAAGATTATGCCTTTGTTGTGTATTTTCCAAATCAAGTCTCTGATACTGCCAGGGGGAAAGAGTGAACTGGCTAACTCAGGGTTTATACATAATATATAGGCCATATCTTCAGGCAATAACCTTTGCAGAGCACTGTAGAATTTATATTTAATGAATTATGGTGTCATTGCCTTTATCCATGTCATATTTTAAGTAAATCTAACATCTTATTTTACCTTATTTCAGTGCATCCACTTCTTTCTATTACAGCAGGGAATAAAAACCCTAAGAGCTATGTATTCTAGCTATGGCTTGGATAGCTGACAAAAGAATGAACTCTGCTGGTGGTTTCCCCATTGGAATATGGGAATCAGTGCAGGAGATAAGCTCTGCTGCATGGGCAGTGTGCAGAAGGAGATAAAGGAAGGGGGGACCACCTGCTCTCAGCAGCTTTGTGCGTGTACCCCCATATTCCTCCCAAATAATTCCACCTCAATTGCCTCTTTTGGTGAATTTGGATGCTTAATTCCCTGTGTCAAAGGAGCGATGTGTTTTAACCTTTTGGCTAGGGTAGTTCCTCATTTTTGCAAGTGTTATTCACTGTTGTTTGATATTTATTAGGGTGACTCCCAAACCTCTGCACTGTTTATTTTGAACTAAATCCCCTAATTAGTTTTAGGTAGGAGCAATTTTTGCCAACCAGTGTTTAAATAATCCTGGCATCAGAGAACGAGTAAATTTTTTGTGTTCAAATTGATCACCTTGGCAGTCAGCCACTTCCAGCATGTTTTATCACAACATGTAATAATATCACTTTGTGCATTTTCTGTTCCCCATACACTGTACAGCAGTGCAGAATGACTTCCAAACGCTTCCATATTCATACAGAAGACTTGTTTGGCTTTCATTTTAATCCTTCTGTTAGAAAAAAAAAAGATTTTTTTCCTTATGAAACATATTTAAGAAACTAGGAAAAAATGGTCAAGTGAACTGGACAGAGAGGTAAATCTGAAACATCTGCTCCCCTCTGCTCACTGAATATGGATCTTCTCAAGCTGGTTGGAAAGTTACTCATAGTCTGTTCTACAGGATGTTTTTATTGAAAAAAAAGGAAACTTTTTTTGTATACTTTTAGCTAAAAACCCCACAACCCTGGGAATGGCTATTCTTGCTTCTTCCCATGCTCTTTAACTGTAAGTTACCAAAGGATTGCCAACCTGTAATGTGATGAAGAGATGGAGCAGTGCTTCAAAACTCAGGAGATGTGGCAGCCTGCTTTGGGCACTGCTGCTGCCAGATGTGTTTCCTTGGGAGCTTGCTTTGTCTTGCTGTGCTCCCCTGCTTCCAGGTGTAACAAGGATCAGTTTCCTGAGCAGACTGTTGTGTGGAGAGTGGAAGGAGAAGTCCTGTGTCACAGTCGATTTGCATTTACCACTCCCTGGCAATATTATGCAAATCCATTGTAAAAAGAGAGACATTTCCCTTACAGGTTTGAAAAGCAATCCACATGGCTCCTTCACTAAGTGCTTCTGTGTCCTCTTTCCTTGTAAACAGAGGGAGACTAACAGTATGTGTTTACCTGATAAAACACAGCATGCTCTTCCCAGCAACTAGCAAGGACTTGCTCCTACAGCAGTAGCAGCCTTATTGTGAATGACCTCATTCATGTAGAGTCCTGATCCTATTCTGACAACAAATCCCATCTGCCTGTGTTTGTTTACTGGAGAGAAGTGTTAGCTCAGGGTGAGGTGTTTGGATTGAAGCAGCTCACCAATAGCTATCGGCCTTATGTTTATGGGACTAAAAGTCTAGTAGTTGATGAATCTATTGTTTGTTAGCTTGGAGAGTGAGTTCATTACCTTCAGGATCCCAAATGTTTACAACCAGTTGCTAATAGAAACAGTTTTGATTCTGTGTTGGAAACCACGATCACATAGGCAACTGTTCGTTCAGCTGCCCAGGGAGCCCTGGACTTTCTGCTTCTCCCTTGTAATCCACCTCTTCACCCTGCTGAGGCAGGGGGATGGGATTGTTTACTACTTCAGTACTTCAAACCCTCCTTAGTTTTTGCCCTCTCTATGCAAAGGAGTTTAAGATGCACTAATTGTGCTGGAACTGAGGGGTTTCTGTCCCATATTAGGAACTACATATTAAGGGACACATGGATTGCTTCAGCCTTAGTGTTGTGTGGAGTGAGGCTTCCATCCACGTGTCCAGAGGCAGAAGAACTGGACTGCCTCTGGACAGCCTTCATCCCTGTCTCTTACAGAGCACACAGGAATGCATGGAATTGCTTGAGTATGTTGCTCCCTATAATCTATTTCTCCTGGAGGTGCTAAAGCTGCTCTAAATTGCTGTAAACCTTGTGGTATGAAGCCATGAAAGAGGATGAGCTTGCTCTGAATACCTGACATGGAAGTAGGAGAAAAGCTGCCAGGAGAGGTAGGGAGGCTCCTGCCCCGGCGCTTAATACTCTGCCTGCATCAGCTTTTGAAAGAAGGGAATTAAGTGGATGGGCCAGGCCTCTGCTGCCCGTCGCTTAGGTAACAGCTTATAAATTCTCTGTTTAAAAATAAGCTTGGAATATGGGAATCGATGCAGGAGATGAGCTCTGCTGTGAAATAAGCTGTGAAGTTGTACTGTTGAAGTGAATATAATGTTGACCTTCATAGAATAATAGAATCATAGATCAGGCACAGTCTGAAAATCACTTGGGGTCTCCTGTGGCCCCTGGTGCGATAACTGTGCCCACAGCAGAGAGAGCATTAAACTCATTGCCCACGGTAAAGTGTGGGGAGTGAAACCCATGTTCCTATAATCCTTGTATGGGTAGGAAGTGCTCATTAGCCTTCTGACAGTCATCCTAGGAGAAGGACAACTCTGATTCCAAACCCGGGCAGATGGAGCTCATTTAGCCCTGTAAGGCCTTCCATCTAAGAGAAGGACGCTCTAATAAAACCTCTGTCCCAAGGACCTCGCTGCCAGCATCCAAGCTTGCTAGGCCCTGGCAGATGAACCTTAGGACTAAAGGGTGGGTCCAGCTCTGCGCATGCTTTGTCTCACCTAAAAAAAATCCCTAGTGCAGGCTCGAGGGTGCTATCCGCTAGCCTCTTTTTATCAGCGCGCTTGGAAAAGGCGCTGAGGAGGAGCGTGGGTGGAGCCCTTCCTGGATCTTCGTTCGCGAAGCCTAGCCATACATACATATACAATCACAGAATGTTAGGGGTTGGAAGGGACCTAGAAAGATCATCTAGTCCAACCCCCATGCCAGAGCAGGATCACACAGGAATGTGTCCAGGCAGGTCTTGAATGTCTCCAGAGAAGGAGACTCCACAACCCTCCTGGGCAGCCTGTTCCAGTGTTCCATCACCCTTACTGTAAAAAAGTTTTTCCTGAGGTTAATACTAAACCTCCTGTGGTCCATGTTTGAGAGTGAGCAGGCAAACACGCCCAGGGTAGGGGGTCCCCCCTTGCCTGCTGCAGAAAGCTTCTGGGAAAAGCCAGGAGAAGAGGAAAATGAGATAAGAATGAGGAAGAAAATGACATTTGACTAGGAAATCGTTTCTCTTGTAGCAGAAGGACTACTAAGAGCCTTTACTTCTACTCTGAACAAAATCTGAATCCTTGGAGGGGTGTGTTGGAGATACGTCCAGCAGTTCAGTGCCTGAGCAGTCATGTAGTTTCCAGACTGTAGATGAGCTTTACTATTGTTCCAGCTAGTCTTGAAACATAAGTCTTTTAGCTAAGCTTTCAAGGTTAAAAATGCCTATTTGGGGCCCAAAAGAGATGTAAGATGTAGCTCACAAAAAAAACCAACCCTATTTGAAAATTGAAGAGGCCAGAGGAATTATATTTTGCATTAAAGGGAAATAATCGTATTTTCTCTCACATTCAGCCTTTGCTCCTCAAGGTATGTGTATCCATAGGAAGGACCTGCAGGGGATATTGTAGAAAACTGTGGAGCTGGATTACTTTCTCTCAAAAATATGTTGGAGGAAAGAGACTTGTGTATTCAGATGGATTCCCAATATTTTCACACAGGGTGAATTTTCCATGTTTTCATGGGAAAGGAGTTTGCACACTCCCTCCCTGATCCAGAATAAACCTTGCGATCCAAGCCACACAGAGCAGGTCTCCATCTGGAAGGAGGTGAGCCCTGACACTCCTCACTCCATTTCTTAACACACTGCTTTACTTGTAATCCCATCAATAAGGACACCAGAACCAGCGAAAGAAATAGCAGGAGGTGAGCTCAGTCTGTCTGTGTGAATGCTTCTTCTTTCTGATTTTCAGCTATTTGACTGTTTTGAAGCTGTTATTTGCTGGTCCTCCATTGATGTCTCACAGTTTGCTGCTTTGTCCTGTTTGCTTAGATTTGACATAATTTTCCTACCCCCTTTTCAACTTTGATCTGTCTAATCTCCTTCAAGCCTCACTTCTCAGTGAAGTCCTCCCTTTCCGCTGAGACGCAGCATAAGCAAAGCATCTTGAACTTCCAAAAGAGTCCCTTGCCTTAATACTTGTTTACTCAATCCTCCCTCTCCTTCCATCTGTGCCATTGGTTAACACTGAGGATGACTGATGCCAGTGCCACACTGAGTCATTCTAAGCAGAGGACAAGAGAAGGGGAGGTCTGCTCAGGTTATAGGAGGTCAGTACGTCCATTGCTGCTCTTGAATTCCCCTGCCCGTGCTGCCCTTTCAGTTACAATATTCAAAAGCTGCCCCTGGCAGTGTGTAGAGATTGTCCCGGGGGGGACACAGACTCAGTTGGGATGGAGCCCAACGTACGTGTGCCTACAAGACACATCCACGTGGCAGCAGCTGTAGGTGGAGAACCTCTTCCACTCATTAGAGGGGAAAGTTGCCTACAGTTTCCTAAGGTGATACACAACACAAAAATGGAGCACGTGTCTGTCCTTCCTCTGCTTTAAACCTTCAGCTTCACTTAAGTGCTTTGAGATCAGTTGTTTCCCTCTTGTCATTCTTGGCTTGGAGCTCGTGTAGAACAAGACCTTCTTACTGCGTTTATGTAAGACATACTGTGGTGGGATGCTCTAGCCCCGACTGGAATACTATAAAGGTTGTTTCAATGCTCCTTGTACTGATATCTTCACAAGATGACCAGTTTGGGGGGGCTAGGTAGGAAGCTGTTAAAGCCTGTGCTTCAAGGCATCTGGGAAAGAATGCTGGGGAGAAGAAGAATGTGTATAGATTCAATAAGATTTTCTGAGCAGGTTTGTCTGCCTCTTGATTCAGTGGCTGGAAGAATGCCTGCTCTGGAAAGTAAGGAGAAAACTGAAGCTTTTCCAAAGGTTTTTTTTGGTAGCTGGCACACACTTTAGATAGGGCTTTTAGCTTAATGAAATCAACCATTTAACCCTCTTCCTTAATTATATACTTTGGAGAATTTAGAAGAGAAATTACCCTCAGTAGAATGAGCACCAGCCCAATGACTCCAGCCCCCCCACAGGAAATGGTGTGCACGCCCTGGTGCCCACCTACTCTCTCCCATTCCAGAACAACACACTGAGACTCTGCACACTGAGGATATTCTGTTCAGCTGCTCAGGGTCCAAGCACAATGGCACTTTCTAAAGCAGGAGTATTCACCTGGGACATCTCTGCACAGAAGAGCTGGCACTCATTTGAGTGGAAACAGTTCCCACTATATCCTCCTGCTTCCTCATGCTCATGGTTTTCCAAAGCAAGAGAAATTTGGACTGATTTTTGCTGTGATGAATCCTTTCTGGACCAGAGTTTTTCTTAGGAAAAGCAAGAAAATGAAACAAGTTAGTTTTGCAAAGCTAAAAAGATGCATATTTTTTTCCATGATGATGCAGTGTAAATGTAGATCCTGTCAGTACACCGTTAAATCCATGTAACTAAAATCACAGGATGTCAGGAAACAATGATTTCAATAATCATGTTGGATGTTCCCCTTTTTCTCTTCTACTTATGAGTACCATTTTCTTATGTCTCTGGAGGCCTTTTCTCTTTTCCAATATATTTCCTTAATGCTATATATTTATTACTTAGAAATAATTCCTTTATCACTAAAGACCAGTCTCAGAAGAAATTCTTTGAGCAGGTGTCAGTGACCCCCCAGTCCTGATGAAGCCAGTAGATTTGTTTGCTTAATATTCTTTTCTGATGTTACCCAAGGACAAGGAACATTAGCTGTGGAGCAAGCCTGTAGCAGGCACAGAATAACATCATCTCTCATCTCATGGGGAACTGAGGAAACTGATTTTGCATGAATTCTCTCTCTGTTACAAATCAGCTTTTAAACAGATCTTTCTTTTATAGGAATAGGTGAGAAATATCCAGGAAGACTTACTAAAGAACCTGAAAGATAGTCAAGTCAAGTCAAAGCATGGCAGGAACACTGTGTTGGATTCAGGCTTACACTTCATCAACACGCCTGGCACAAACTTCCTCGGTCGGTCCAAGTGCAGTGCTTTAATCCTCTGGCTTGTCAGAGGGTGGCAATGTAAGAACACAGAATAAGCATACAGCCAGTTAGCCAGAGCTTCTCCAGGCTGGGAGCAGCCTGCTTTCTGACCCAGCCCCAGCCTTCCCTTTGTTTACTATCTTCACGCTCAGGTGACTGTGAACATCATGTAAAACCAGGCAAGGTGGTCCTGAGGAAACCACTGTGCTTCACGGGGGGGCTGTCTCAGACACAGAAAACCTTCCAGACAGAGACAAACACACTCCTCTTATTTACAGTTCATCCATAATCATCCCAGGCTGAATTTCTTCCAGATCTGACAGAGGAAATGGAGCAGGCAGCCTCATGATATGCTGCTGGGAGTAGCTCCTCCGCCATGCCTTTCTGCACCCCACAGGGCCTGCCTCGTCTGCATTAGTAGCTTCTTGACGGGTCTAAAAAGGGTCACGGGGCTTGCAAGATGGATGTCTCAGAGCAAAACAAGACAGAAATTGTTCAAGGGTGCTGGTGGTTCCTCATGTTGTCATCTTCTCTTCCTCTGCTCATGTCTAAGATCCTCTCTCTCTGTGCAGTCATGCGCGACCATGCCAGGGCCAGTGGCCAGGTGTTCCCAGGCTGTGGCTTCCTCTTGCCCCTCACAGTGACAGTGCTTAGGTACCTCCTTAAACTTCTTGTCAACACAACAGTCCCACCATGAGCTGTGTGACTGCTCAGGTGATAAGCACTGAAATACTTTGCTTTGCACTAATTTGTCTTGAAGAATTAAAGTACACCTGACATCACCGTGATAAGGAATACCTAGGAAAAGAAGCACTTTCTGTTGTCCGCTGTACAAGTGGACAAGGAACTAACAATGTCTGGGTAGGAAAGCCAAAACTGTGGGTTTTTTTCCCCAGTTAATAATTGTTAGGTTTGCCTTTCAAGGTAAAAATTACGTTTTCTTTGTCCTGGTACCAGATGGTGCAGAGGTACTCAGGTGGCTGAGGGAAGAACAGGCAGGGAGTACCTCTAGGGCTGGACTAGATGTTCTGTCAGATCCCTGTGTGCCCTAGCACAGAGTGGAGGGATGATGCTTTTTGACAGACTGAAGCGAGAGAAATGTTCACTTCTGCTTTGGAAGGACCTGCAATTTTGTAAAAATATTTGCTTCATACATGGGAGCATTATGACTGCTATCCTTCTCCCTGGGACTGGGATTAAGGCTGCAGTTCAGTGCCTGCTCAGATGAGTCATTATTCATTTTAATATCTCTTTTGGTGACTAAGAATAAATTCTGTTGTAAAAGTGCTACGGCACCTTCTTCAGAACAAATGCTGTCCTCTCTGCACTACCAGAAGAGCTGAGCTGGCTAGAGGAATGGGTCTAGCCCCATTGTGACCCTAGCCTCTTACATTTTTGGTTTGAGTTGTATATCTTGGACAAACAACAGATGACCATGAAGGGAATTTGTCACCAAATCCTCCAATAAATTCATTTATTAAAATGTATTCCTTTCTCTGTCATTTTGCTGTCGTCATTCCATGTGCCACATCTCATTTCTGGGGTGAGATCTCCTGGAAGAGTGACTCATCTTTTCCTTCTAAAGCACCATGCATGCAGAACTGTGTTAATAAAGGAATAATAATGGGATCTGCTTGTCTCTTAGAGACTGGGGCAGAGCTAGCTGATACTGTTGCAGATGCTAGTAAGGATGTAGCAGAGTTTGTGTCTATCTTGGACTGATAATGCAAGGACTTTAGAGTACAGAGGCCCATGGATGAAACCTTGAGGCAATCACATCTTGGAATAGAAATTCAGGGTCAAGACCCCAAAGAAAATGTACCATCAGTGCAAAGAGTTTGCATTATCTCCAGCTGAGAAGCTCAATATCACTGGCAAGAAACCATGATCCAAACCCCAAACCTCTCATGAGCTAATGCAGCAGTGCTCTTCCACTGAAAAATGACCTCACGCAGAGGCAGTTCTTTGCCAAGAAATTCATATCACTTCTGAACAGGGAAAGAAACTTACTTCTTTGCTCCAGAGTGCTACTCATGCTACACGTGAAGAGGTAAGCCCAGGTAACATCTGGGAAGTTGGCAATTCTTATTTCTTAATCCATCTGCTGGTTATCTAAGGCTACAAGTTATGCATTTATTGGCAAGGGTGTGGGAAAGACACAGAGTTTGGTGCTTATCAACAAGAAAAGAGAATGTGAATACTGAAATTAACCGCATGCTGCTTAAACCACAATCTCTGCCCACTATAATCTATCCATTACTACAGGATGGTATGGGCATGGTGTGCCAGCACTTAATGTTTGAAACAACAGATAATCCTTAGCGGATGCCCATAATTAGGGAGAGAGATGTACAAATACAGAATATGTGTGGAGTTTGCTTTTATCCACTCTCCAATCGATCATATTAACATCATTGTATGATTTAGTTTAGGCTGAGCTTGACAGACCGCCTCATTTCTTCACTTAATACCAGATATTTATAGCTTAGGCAAAATAGAATATGGCTGAAGAGTGGACGAGCTGTTGATGTGAGCTAAAGAAATAATGATCAGATTATTCATGGCACTGGAAAGAGAAGGAAAGAAGGAATGAGGAGCAGCCCAGCTATTATAACGTGATTAGCTAATGTTAGTTAAGCATTGTGAGGATAGAAAGAACACTGCAAAGGTTAAGCATTATTATTATCCCTGTTAATTCAGAGTGATGAGAGGCACGGTGAAACCTTTTACCAGGTGCTGTGTAGAGCTTGCGGAAGCTGAAATCTAGAAGGGAGAGTTTTACAGCTAGGCTAAAGAGCATTACCAGCTGGTGAGCTCTTTCTGCTTGCTCCTGGCTAAGGTCTGAGTAGCCAGGCACTGGAAAAGATCCCTCCTAGATAGCAGCAGAGATAGAGAATCTATCATGGGAGGAGGGACTACTGTGGGTCAGGCTGTGTGCCCTCCCCTGTGGCTGCCCTAGTCCTGTACAAGGAGCAGCGACCCTAAATACTAATTCTAATATGAATAGAAACACTAACACTAATACTACCAATGAATCACATCTCAATATTCATTGGTTTTCTTGTTCAACTGGAAAAATTTTACTGATATGAATAAATTTGTTTGAAATATATGTCACTATTGCAAAAAATGGACATCTAGAGTAATTTGTAGATTCACTAACCAGAGAAATTCCCCATCCCAAAGTCTTATCAATCTGGCACACTGGCAGGACAACCAAAGAGAAGAAATCACAAAAGGAGAAGAAAACAGTCACAGGAGGAGTTCTGGCAAGCTGATACCCAACGTGTTATTTGGAGCCCTTTCCATCTGCTGGTGACTCGAACCACTGACTTCAGGCCTTTCAGTTTATTGAGAGCTGACATTCAGAACAGCAGCAGCTGAAAAATCAGTCTCTTAGAAGAGCTCTGAGAGAAAATCTGAAGTGATTCAGAGGATGATTCACTCATATTGATAGCAAAATATCAGCAGTAGCTAAACATAACAGATACAGTGTGTACAGAGATAGGCAAGCCAGGTCTAAATTGGAGCTTTGAGCATGCATTTGTGATTTAGTCATCCAGATAGCAGGCTATAGGCTGTGAGAAATCAGTGCTAACTGAAGAGCATTGCATTATCTCCAGGGTGAATATTCCCAAAGGTACAAAATGTTTGTCCTCTTCAAACTGGTTGTTGTCTTTTCTGGGGTGTGATTCAATCATTTAAAAGATCCTCTCTCTCATTATTTTCTAGCTAATTTGTATTATGGGAGTTGAACTGAATTTAACTTCCTTTGTATTGCAGGACTTGGCACCCATACTCCTGCTGATTCATCATCTGGGATGACAAAATTGAGTTGGAAGAACACCACAAGTCAAAGCATCTGTATTAGCACTGCATGTCCTCTCTCTTGGCCCTTTGAGTGGTAAATGGCCATGGAGGTCTTTTGGTACCTTTTGAGGCAACAGACTATGGGATGTGGGAGTAACTTGTCACCAAAAAACCAGTTCACTCCACAGACACAGTGGGTGGAGTTTTCAACTTATCCAGGGACCACAAAGGGGGAATTTAGAGCATAAAATAAGGGGGAAATTGTAGGAAATGGATAATCTCCTTCCCTCATCTTGACCCATGAGCCTTTCAGTACATTTTCTCAGAGGGAGTGGCAGAGAGACATTGGTGGGCACCTGTCACCTAGCCAGGGGCACCCCACCACCCAGTGACACAGAGAACACCAGTAGAACTGCTTTTACCAACTCAAAAACCAGTCCTAGGAGTGCTGAAGATTTGCCTTCTTTGTTATGAAACAAGAAGTTTCTTATCTGAATTGGTTTCCCACAAATGAGAATCTTAATGCTCATAGATGACTCTGCTGGGTAATCAAATAAACATTTTCATTTAGTGCAGACATGGTGCTCTATTGTTTGACTAATACTCTTAATGAACAGATGGGTAGTTTTGCAAGAAAAGGGGATGAAAAGTCTCAAATGTAACATTAAGCTACAATAAATCCAAATTATATTGTGAAATCCTGAGTCTTCATCTACTGTGAAAAAGATGTATGAGGTTAGAAATACAAGAAACAATATGGAATTTGGATATGTGGCTGGAATTACAATGAATGTGAAGAGAGATCCCACGTTCCTTCCCATGCTGCTAACATTCAAGTATCAATCAGCACACTCAAGAGACTTGATGTCCATTTAACAAGTCCAGTTGGAATCCTTAGATGTTCTTTCTGGCCTCCTGCCTCACTGATATGATGGCACCCTAAGCAAGGAATTTTCATAGCGAGTACATCAGTTAGCTCTTTAAATATGATATAACTTGCACTGAGGTGCTAAGTTGAACCCACACACCGGGAGAACAGCACAGTCAGGGTAGATTCCTCCTGTGTGCTAACTCCGTGTGTGAGAAGCCTGATGCCCAAGGCATTCTGCTGTCAGAAGTCATCATCCTGCTCAGAACAATGATCAGGACTTGGGAGAACTTCAAAAGCTGCTGAAAAAAAAAAGATCTGGTTTTGTAATCGGTTGTCTCTTAAACTGTGGGTGGCAGCAGTGTCCAGGCAGAGGGAATTTTTGGAAGCCTCCCTCAGGGCCCTGACCTCTCCTGACTGTTTCTGGAGGAGGCAGCAATAATTGCTGCCCCAAAACTGGGAGCCTGAGCTCCAAATAGGCAAACACATCAGTTTGTAAATGAAGGATTAAGTCAGGCAACCTTATTAATAACCTAGTTCACACACTGTGATGGTGAGTAAGGTGCACTGTTTGCAATCATGAGTTCAGTGGCCCTCTCACTGACTCAGTTTCCTCTTCTGGAGAGCTGTGCTGATATTTGGAATCATTCTGTGAGGTGATCTTTCAATACTGCTCCCTGTGTCACAGCACATGTGCCATTCCTGACTCCCACTGCTAGCATGCCTCATTTGGAGGATTTATGGGCTTGTATAAAGCATCTTTGAACAGAAGCGGGTGCCTGTTCTTCTGCTGATTCATACTCCCTTCTCTGTAAGCAAAGTTATGCCTTCAGACACTCTCCCTCATTCACAAGCTTTGCCTGCCTTGAATCTGAATTTGGAGGAGTATAGCTTGGAAGAGATTTCCAGCTGTAACCCGTTCTTCTACATTTTGTCTGCCTGGAAAGTGAGCTGAATATTTCCTAAAGCAGCAGGTATACAAAGGCAAAATCGGGATTCCAACTGTCCTGGTAAATAATTGCAGGACAACTGGGGAAAGCTGAACTGAGCTGGAAGTGAAGATGTGCCTGATTCACCCAGTCCAACATGATATATGCAAAGAAGACTTGAAGGTCACCTTTAAAAACTCAAGTTGTGTTGAACTCTACTTTCCCATGCTGGTTTCTGATAATGATTAAAGCACACTGACAGTGACATTTCTGCAAGGACACTATGAAAGGACAAGGCACTATATGAAGCAAGTATTTCCCAGTGAACACTGAATTCCTGCACTGGTAATGAACACTGAATTGAGTGAAAAGCCCACAAAGCAGGCTATGCTTCCCAGATACAAAATGTAAATGGATTATTTTAAAAAGTGCTTAAGATTTGCAAACCTGGTGAGGGAATTTCCCTCATTAGCTTTGGAATCTCAACAACCCTGCTGGAATCAGGTGTTTTAAGCCAAAGAGTCAACCTTTCTCCCCAGCCTTACAGAGGAGCTTGCTGTGACACAGGAGCATGAGGTGGTTTAGTCAAGGTTTTTCATTGCATTAACTTCTCTCCTCGACTGGAACTTTGACCTTCTGCTTCTAAGACTTGCTGAAATCACCAGACACCACAGCTTCCTCCGAAGAGCACAAGAACGAGCAGTGTAAAATCAGCCTGATGCACTTGAGGAACAGGGCTGCTTTGCAAAAGCACTATTACCTAAAAAATGAGAAACCTGCTGCCAGTTGCAAACCAGATGGTGTAATGTTCTTTCCTCCTCTGCTGAAGGCAGTTGAAGTGATCAGAGCAGGCGAAAGGAACAAACCAAACTGGACTTACTCCTCCTGATGCTTGGGGTTTTTCAGGACTGACCTATATGACTCCCATTTGTCTTACCCTGATTTCAGTGTAAAATGCCCATTGACAGCAGAGGGAACAGTGTGAAACTCTACCTCACCATTTATTGATAGCATCTCCCTGCAAAGAACAGAACAAAGACCTAGCTCCCACACTACACCATTCAAGCCAGAAACGGAGGCTGAGAGCTGCAGAGGAGAAGGAGGAGAGGCACTGCAAAGAGTGTGGTAATAAAGGGTTATAGTCTCTCACTTCTGGCATAGTCACACCTTCCTGTCAGATTTTCAAGAGTTCTGATTTTAGTTTCATTTGATTTGTTTGCCCTGATCTATAGATGAGTACAGTTGTGCATCATTATTTTGAAAACAACTAGAGTTTCTACACAGTGAAATGACTTCAATTAATATCTCTGATCAATGGAAAACTCAGGCCTCAAATCCCACATCCCTGCTCCAAGCTCATCCTATGGAAGGGTGAATTTTGACCCCTTGTATTTACACTCCCTAATTTATCCAGAAGTCCTGGCTAAAGGCTTGCAAAACAAAAGAGAATCATGTAATATCTATTCTCAGAGAGAAACCATGTAAAGGAAAACTACTCAAAGGTTTAAAGCTATCAGAGAACACACAGATATTTCAGCTCCATTTCTATTGATGTTGAACACTAGAATTTTAAAGAAGGCACTGGTAAGTGTCTGTTAGGGACACTGGATGAAGGTTGGTGGTAAATGTCTTGCCAGTTGGGAGTCATTTATCATAAGACACACAGTGACAATGGAGACCAACACGGCAAATGAAGAAAATAATTGTTCACTCTATTTCTCTCTCCTTCTCCGTTCTTTTCCTCATCACGTTTACTCATGTTCTGGGTAATTCTTGTGGGCAGCTTAAGCAAACCTATAGTTGTGGAGTTTGTTCGTGTGTCTAAATACAGAGTGGAGGTATAAAAATGTGTATTCATTCTGTGGTGCCTTTGGTCTGTGAAGGGTTACATGTCTGGAAGTGGAGTCTCATCATTCCCAATTAGTCAGAAAAATTGGCATAACTGTGGCTTAATTAAATTTATGAACAAAAAAAACTTCCTCATGCTTTTGCTTATGTTCTTTGTGGAAGCAAAGTGCCCTTTTAAGAACAGAACATCAAACACACTTGTTAAAAAAGGGAGTTCTTTCTGTTTGTTGTTTCATCACCTCTAAGATCATCTCTGGTCATAAACATGGAGAGATACAGAAGAAGCTGTGCCCAGCAGCCTGCACTCCTACCCAGATCAGCCTGCACTGGTCATGGGGATGTGCCCATTTGATGGAGCAGATGGTTTCTGACTCAGTGTGCCCAAGGAAGACAACCAAAATGTTTAGATCTCTCACAGTGTGTTGGGGGAGGTGGGGAAGAATGCTTTCCTAACCACAGATTTGGCAATCAGTTCACTCTGTGCACATGAGCAGAGTACACTGAGGTACTGTTTGTATCCTGGGAATTTTCCATTCCTGTTTCCCCCTTTTTAGTTCATTTTAGTGTTTCAACCCATTTGTATCTATGGGCAGAAAATCTGAAGCCATCACAAAGTCTCTAAGGAGCTGGATCTCCAGCACTCAGGCAGTAGTAATTGCACTGTAGGTGAGACTTGGGTCACCTCAGCACAGCCACTTCAAAGGTGATCTTGTCACCAACTCAGATGATTGTCACTGGAGAAAGTCTAAGGATGATAAAAGCAGATAAATCCAAAGAGAAACACTCCTGTCTAAGATTTTAGGAGAGGTGCAACAGCTCGTCCCATGGAGATCCCTGACTCTCCCTTCTGGCTGCACTGCAGTTACTTCTTGGCATCAGATGCTTGATTTTCTGATGACTGAAGCTGACTGGATGAGTCCCATACACATCAAGAAATCTGGTGTATTTTTTGTTAATCTTGTAAAACAAATATACTTTCACTAAGAAAGTAGGGGTATTTACTTCTGTGTAGTAATTTCTTATTAATTGCACATGCTAAAATGCTACTTACGTTAATGAAACAAAGCTCTAGGGTTTTCTATTTCTCCATTTCTGGTGTGAATTGTTTTTAACGGGACTCAGTGTGCTAAGCCTTTTACCTTCCAGGAAAAAAAAGATAATTAAAAGTACCATCAATATACGAAAATTGCTCCCCCCACCTCTGAGCAGACTTAAGTGATGTTGCTGATGGTTTTTACAAAATATCTGTGGCCAGTACAGTGTGTCTGTGCTGAAGCCAATGAAGCATACAACGAACAGGACACAGTCACATGAGGCTTGAACGCATTCCAGCTTCTGCTCTGGACATGTTATTATTTATTTCATTTTTTTTTTGCCCTCAGATGATTGCAGTGACCAACATGTGATTCAGAGGCAGGATCACTCGGCTCAGGCCTGCAGAAGCTGGTGGCAGGATGCCTGCAAGCAGCTCCGAACAGGAATGGTTGTGTCTGCTAGTTCAGGGAGTGTCACATGCAGGGAGAGCCTGCCAGTGCAGCTGAGGCTGGTTCATGGGCCAAACCCTACTGAGATGATGCGTGAAATCCATCAAAGGGTGGAAAGCTGCTCCCTTCTCTCTGTTCTTTCCAAAGGTACTTTCCCAGGTACCTCTCAGGGCAGAGCTCAGTTCCTCAGACACTGACCAGTCACCCTGGAAAGAGTATCCTTGTACTACTTAAATATATTACTTATGTGCATACATTATACTAATACACCGTGAAATAAACAACATATTTTAGAATAAAGTGATACTGATGTAGTGCTTATGGAAAGGGAAGCCCTCAGGAGCTCTGCTGTCAGTCTGTGTACGTGTTAGACCCCATCTAAGTCTAAGCCTGGTTTTAGGTGCAGATGAATGAGATGATAACCTTGCTCTGCCCGGGTTTTGTGCCCCACTGCTGGTCCACTGCTCTGTCATACCCTGTGTTGCACAGCCCACTGCAGTCCTAACACAGCTTTCCAGGGAAGACTGCTGAAGTGTGGAACAAAGAGAAGCCACCCTTTGTGTCCCCAGACACACAACAAGTGCAGGGACTGTAACACAGCAATCTGGGAGCAGTTATGGGGTTTGGATAACCCCAGTTGAACTAACAACAGAGATGTCTCAATCCGCTTCTGACTTTCTGACTCATCTTATCCGAAGTATTCTGGGTGTTTCCTGAAAATAGCTGTTGAAAGCCATTGAAACCATTGCTCCAGCTGCAGAGGCTTTTTGCTTTTCTCTACTGTCCTGTCAAATGTCAAGGGTAAAAATTCCTCAGCCACATCTATATGACAGAAAGAGCACTCAAGCCTAGCATTGAATGTAATTATTTAATAGTTCCCTCACATTAGTCAGACTTCAGATTTAGGCAGATTACTAACATTTCAGATGAAGTCGTCATTAAGTTGTCCTTCTAAAGGAAGCCTGTAGGTGTGAAACACATACATAAACACAACTTACACTGGAATATTTAGGGCAGTGGAGGTAAAGCACAGATGTACTGACTGCCTCATCTTGCTGGCAAACACCTGTGAAACGGAACTAGTCATAGTGCTATGAAGATAAAGACAGATCCTCAAGCATGCAACAGTGTTAAGTACAGGAATGCTGCATGCCAGATGGCAAGCAGGCAGATTCCCTAAGAGATGATGCTCCTGCTGGGGCATCTGAGAGGACAGAGAGCCAGGACACCAATAAGCAGCAGTAGAAGCAGATGAACACTGCCTCTTACTACTCATATGGGACTAAAGTGAGAGAAAACTAAAATCATTAGGAAAGTAGTCCCAGAGGCTGGCAGCCTGCCTTTGAGGCTGATAGACATGTCTCTCAGTATGCTCTGCTGAAGTAATGAACCTTACACTGCTCTCCCTTCATCACTTAACTCATTTAGGTAACTCATGTGCTGGGATGATCTTGTGACTAAGAGCAAAGTACTCTTATTTAGTGGAGAGTTCAGTTTAGACACTGACCACAAGTGGTCACAGCCTCCACTTTCTACTCCCTTCAAGAATTAACATGTCTATGTCTCCTACAGGCATAAAGCTGGGGTTGGAAACCACAACCAGTGAGCTCCTCCTTGGAAAGTACTCAGAAAGCATTGACCTAATGCAAACCTTATCTGCAAGAACAGATAGGATCACTCAGAAATTGCCCTATTTGTTTGTACTTTACAAACTTACAATAAGTAAAATCTTGCTGTCATGAGTCATCCTGATTTACTTTTTTCTTCTGAATAAGAGCAATGAAGATAAACAGAAAAAATGCTGTCTTTTTCTGAAGGTCAGGGGAGATTTGTGGTTGGTCTTTGATTTTGCTGTGCCAGATGATCAACAGCAAAATTCTGGTCAAAAAGACCTAAATGCCAGCTCTGATCTATATTACCCTGCAGGCAAAGCAAGGCTGAACAAAGTTTTCCTCCAGGAAGAGTTGTCTCATTTGGTTGATTTCAATTAACAACTTCCTTGAAACATTGTTGACCTTTCTAGCATAGTTATGCTTTCAAGTAAAATGCAGGACGCCAGTCTAATCCACTCAGCTCCAGCACAGTTTAACCAGCACCCCTAGGGCACACATCCTGTGACTTCATTCAGTCTCATGACTGGGGAGTGTCACTTGATGGCTTAGGTGCTGAAGACTTAGGAGGCCCTTGACCTTTTTCACAACTAGGACTTCCTTGTGCTCAGAACAAAGAGCGTGATGATAAGAAAGGAGTTTTTATGGCATCTTTGTCATTTAATGAGCACAAAGCAGATGAGAACTAGCAATGGTTACCCTCTTGGGAAAAAGATATTTTGAAGTTAAGGATTTGAAGGTGTCTCTTCAAAATGAACTTGATATTCCAGAAGCAAACAATTATTGATCGCTGCTGCATTTCCTCCACGTCACCAGAGTTGCATAGTGAGCATTTCCACAGCTGGTGTAGGAAACTGTTGTTACTTGTCCTAATTTCTGCTATCCAAGTGACTTGCTGCTCTCCAGGAGTAATGTTTCAGAAACAGACACTGAGGATTAGGGATCTTCTCTCCCTCTAACCCCTGTAAAGAGCAGGACTGTATGTGTATGCATCTGCAGTCTGCCTCAGTCTCTAGAGCTACCATGAGGGATGTATTTGTAGCCTGAGAAACCAGGTCCATGGAATGACACCATTAATGAGTCTATTGACCACTTGCAACTGATTTCAGTAGTTGGGTCATGTCTGAAGGACCTGAAATGCTATTACAAGCTTGAGCAATGTATGACCCACAGCAAGGGCACAGACAGAACAAAGCCAAAGAAACTCATCGGGGAAGGTTGAGCTGTACAATTCTAGTATGACAAAACAAGAGGCAAAATCTGAGTTACCTGTTTTATATTAACATAGAGACTTTTAACTACAAAGTAGACATCTTCAAACCTTTAATTTGGATGAAATGATTTCAAATACATCTTAAGGGTCAAGGTTTTGGGTTTTCTTTTCCTCTCACATTTATGTACAGACACTGTTTCACTGCTGATAAAGACTCAGTGATATGATTTTGCTAATTAATCTTAAATATAACAGTAAACATTCTTGGGTAAAGCTTCATGTAAAAGATTGTTTGTACAGCTGCTTTTCCATTTCAATTGTAATCAGGTACATAAGAAATCTCAGACTTCTTCCAGTCTTTGTTATAACACTGAGTCTACTTGTAATAGACCTTGTAATGATTTACCCATTCACTCACTCATTCATTCATTCATCCATTCATCTCCTGAGATGACAGTAGTCATGTGGCTTGGACCACATTTGTTATAGAGGCAGCATATCATCTAACTGGTTAAAGAAAGTTCTTCAGCTTTCTGAGGCATCTTTTAGGAAGTCTTTCAATTTCCATATTGTTTTGAGATCTCTATCTGCAGTCTGGGCTCCTATTGATGTTAGGAGGCATGCAGCATTCTGGAAGAGGTTATATTATAGGCTGTGTTTTGTTTTATATATCTTCAAAAGGTCAAATCCTATTTTTTCCAAAGGCCAATTTCAAATATCCTGTGGTTTGATCTTGGAAATAATGATAGTTTCTAAAGGCATAAGGAGATTTTCTTCCATGTGAGAGGCCAAGTAGCATGGTTTAGCCACCCCAGCTAGCAAAACCATGCAGCCACTCACTCATTTCTCCCCTACTTGGCTTGTGAAAAAAGTCTTCCCAGTCTTCTGCATTTTCTGGTACCTTTTGTGTAATATGGTTTCCTCCAATGTTAGACATCACCCTTCTGACTCTCTCCTCACTGTCTGCTGTCTGCTATTGCAGGATTGCAGCAAGCACAAGTTGCAACAACTGGAATGTGACCTTTAACACACAGTTGCCCGTTTGCTTTCAGACACAGATTTAATACATTTTTGGGATTTTTTCCTTTCTTTCTTGTTTGCTCCAGGGGAGGCAGGGTTTTTATGCTGATGGAAACTGCATTTGACCTTTAGAGTAGGAACTCACAAACCTGTGTTGGCCAGAGGCCAGAGCTCTTGGTCTCGAATGAAGGGCAGCTGCCAGGCTGCTTGTGGAAAGGAAATGACCTGATCACACTGCCACCTGCTTCCAAAGAGCTACCCTGGCTGCTGGCTTGCTTGCTCACCAGGTCACCTTGTTGTGGCAGGGCCAAATCATGCTGGGTGCTGAGCTCACTGGCTTTCCAGCACCCCGGATGCCTTGGGCAGAGCCTGCCTTCGGCTGGCCAAACAATTGACGCTGACTGTAGGAAGTATGATGCAATCTGTTCAGAATAGTAAGTTGGAAATGTCAGGAACTGGTTTTTACTCCTGTAGTTGTCAGTGATGACACAGAGGAAGAGGTCAGGGATGCCGAGCAGAATGTCAAAGACTTGTCCGAAATTACAAACCGGTTTTGACAAAGTGCATGCAGTTTTTGCTCATGCAACAACATGCAGTTTTAAAATTGATCTCTCTTGCCTGAGTTCAAAACAGTTCTGTACCATGAGTCCAGTGAAATGCTGTGCAATTTCTCCATGTGTGTCCCATGTGCCTGGCTGCTGTACTGATCAGCTATGCAGGAGGTACTTTAGGTTTCATTGGCCAGACCAACAACATTGCTTATGAGCTCCTTTCCATAAGGCTAGAAACAAGCTCTGGCATTTGTGCCCTTCTCTTCTGACAGTTTTATCGGAAAAATAGCTGCAGAAAGAAGAATCAGAGAATCATTAAGGTTGGAAGAGAACTCTAAGATCATCAACCATCAACCTATCCCCACCGTGCCGCTAGGCCATGTCCCTCAGTACCACTTCTATACATTTACAGCAATGCCACCACTGCACTTCACACCTTTGCTAACCCTGCTTGAAATTCAGCTATCCAAATTCTTCTTGCAATGCCAGTAGCTAGTCTTCTTGGCAATATACAGTTATGGACGCTGTTGCTCCTACTATCTGGCCAGAGCTTATAGCAGGAAAGCTCCCTTAAACTGTTAGAAATAAGGCCACTTGACTGGAAGGGTAACCCTCAAATGGAACATTTCAGGCTGAAGCAGAATGAAATACCATTGCTGGCACATTGCTGGCTTCCCCCTCCACAACACACACAGACATACTTTTTGACTCAGCAACTGTGCTGAAAAAGATCCATTATCTGTGCAGCTCTAGAATGTAGACTGAGACCCACAAAGGACATCCATCTATGCTCTGCAGGCAGACACAAGCAACCTCTGTCCACACTCTAAGCTGACAAAAAGCTCACGTGGCTGCAGTTTAGTGAGTCACTGAAGCTCAGCTAACATGCTCTGCTGAGAGGAGCAAACACACAGTTTGACTGCAGGGCAAAACATTTAAAAATGTGTTTACTGCTGTCACATTTCTTGGTAGCCAAACAAGTGTTCATCAGTGTAACATCCAGAGGTCCCTGGCTCCTGCTGTGGTAAGAAGAGAAGAAAACTATGAGACAGGCATTGTCTCTACCTTTCACACTTTGTGATCTAGCAAAAGGTAGAGACAATCAACAGGTAGAAGGGGCAAAATAAGCTGTTGTATTTCACCAATGTCACCTTTGGTTAGAGCGAAATGATGTCTGCCTACCTCATCACCTTCCTCCATTCTCTTCGAGATGATGCAGAAGAAGTCTCTTTGGGGTTTAAAGTCATACACTGCGGAGGCTAGGCAAAGCATTAAGAACCTTGCTCCCTTTCTGGCCTTGGCAATTAAAAGTTATTCGTATTCATTTTTAACACAGCCTTAGTGGAATTAGAAAGTGAGATTTAACGGTGATGTGCCCTTCCCAGAGAGTGGAGCAGATTGTAGGAGCTGCCTCACCGAAGCTGTTCTGAGGCAGAGTTAGCCTTTCCCCTTGATGCCTCGGTCTCTTGTTACACATGTGTTATGTTAGACATTAACTGGAGTGGTGGATGATTGTGGAAAGCTGCTATCCTCTGGGTCAAAAGAGTGGCTGTGTGTGGGAGATGATGCCTGAAGCTACTCATAGAGGGCATTATTACCCAGGGAGAGTAAGGTTTTTTTCCCAAACGTATGGGTATTCTTATGCTTTCAGACTGATTCCTCTCTGTAACTAAAGTGAACAGTGTATTTGGATGTGTAACTCTCAACAACTAGAAAGGGCTGGGTAATTCCAAATGGCCAGGGCTCAACACTTACTCAAAATGGACCTGCCAGCAAGATCCAACAGGAACCAAAGGCACTCAGCACTTCACTTTTTGATGCCAAAGTGTGTTGGGCCCTGGCTTGCATCAGCTATTACCTTGCAGTCAGGAAGCACTTCAATTCCTCCTGATTTCAAGGAGTATTCATTCAAAACCAGTAAAGAGATACACAAAGGTTTGGAATAAGCTCTTTAATTTTCCCACAATCGCAAAAAGAATCCTATCTACTCCCCACATGTATTTACTAGTAGCATCTGAAGACAATTCTACAGATCATTTACAAAGAGCTTTTGTTTACTGGACTTCTACAGGAATGAAGCAATGTCAGCTGCATGCCTTCTGTTGGTTTAGTTAGGACCACAGAGGCTATCACTCCAGCAGGTGACTCCCACATGAAACAGAATTCATCCCACCTAAGTTTAGTCATTCAGGAGTTAGATCTGTGACATCTGTGTCACTTACTAGATCACCTGGAGAGTTTGTGCAAAGAAGACGTTTGAGCTAGGCAGAAGAATTGTTCATCTGCAACTCCCTGATTCTCTCTGTTGACTACATAGAAAGAGTTTGCTGTCTGAGGCCAGTGTCTCATGATTAATTCAGTGGAAAATCACTTCAGTTTGTGTGCAGATCACTTCAGGTTGTGCATTAGCTGAATGTAAAACAGTATACAACATAAACTCAAGGAGATTTGGATATGTAAAGGGATTTATTTTTCAGTTCATTAAAATATGGAACTCTTTACATTAATCTGGGTTGAGTGGCTACACTTTTGTCAATACACAGTAGAAAATAGCACTGCAGTTTCTAGAGTTATTGATATTTTAGGAGACAGCAAGAGCTGAGTGTCCTCAATAACTCTCAAGGTAAGTCATTTAAAGCAGTTATTTAAGACATGAGGTTCAGGAGGTTTCTATGGAGATGGCTTTTTTTGTGTAGGTGTATCAAAACAAGCATTTGCATCCAAGGAGCGTTCTGGAAAAAAAAGTTGTTACAAATTCTGTGTTTTTCAATCCCTAGCTTATCACACTGTACAGCATAATATCCCTGATCTGAATAGTGAAGCCAAAAGGAGTAGAAGCATTTCACCACCTATACAAATCAGATCATGCAGATTAAATCCAATCCCAGGAAACACTGTCTGAGAGCAGAACTACCTTCCTTCTGCTGGCCCCCCCAGATGACAACCCCACAGCACATCTCTAGGCTGATGTTAGGTCCTTCCTTCCTGCTTTCTGGAGCTTCCCTTAGCAGGTGCTTCTCAGTGCTCAAACCTGTCCCAAACCAGCCCGGTTGGTGAGACAGATGCTCACCTCCTGCTCCAAATTTTCTGACTATTTTGGCAAATTCCCTCAATCCTGCCTAACCAGGCAAGTCTGCCAGTGTTGATGGGGCTTTTGAACTGAGCCAAGTGTCTAGTGGTGCCCTGCACCTCCTCGTCTGCGTGGCGGGTGATAGCACGGGTGGCACAGTGCCTCAGACCTGCCCGAGCTATTGCCCTGATAGTAGCTCCAATGAGGAGAAGGCACGGTGGCCTCCTTGGGCAGAGGTCCCATCTTGCTAACAGGCAGCAGATGTCACAGAGGTGAGGACAATGGGCAAGGGGAACTGCCTGACAGGACTGCAGAGTCCAGTGGGTGCTGCTGGAGCTGTGTGCCTTTCAGAAGCAGGCACAGGAGGGGATGGACCTCTGAGACACATCCTCTCCTCCCATTCACAGTGATTTCAGATGTTTGTTTCGCCACACTTTTTCTGACAGCATCTTTGGCTTTTTTTGCCTTGCTTCTCAAAGATCCTCTGCTCCTTTCCCCACTTCAGATTAGACATCTTTGTAAAAGTGTAGCTAGACAATTTCCCTGCTGCTGAGTGGCTGCAAATGTGTTTGTGACTGAGGTGGGGGCATGCCTGGGGTTGAGGCATCTGCTGCTTAAGCTCTCTGAGTCCACTCAGATACTTCAATATTTGAACAACTCTCTTAACCAAGGGCAAGGAGTAACACCTCTCTGTTTTTCAGAAGATAAGTTGTTTTCAGACTGCAATGTTCTCCTAAATTCTATCAACCATACTTCCTAGTGAAGTTAGCTAGCCTGTAGATTAAAGACCGAGAAAGTGTATTTGCTGAACCCATGAATATATGAAGATACCCTAAGATACTGGTTTGCTGGCATTAGCTACTGAAAACCAGAAATGCATTTGGTTAAAAAAAACCCCAGGGTTTTAATAACTTGCTATAACTTTAGACCCCCTGCCCAAGTTAAAAATTAATCACTGTAATTAAAAACTGCTTCTCAGGCATCAGCAAGTTCACTTTGCTGATTCTCCAAATATTCAAATGGAATTGACATCTGATCCACAGCAATTTCAACTCATGTGATTGCAGACATCCACCAGACCAGACAGGTTCAGCTTTCACTGTTCGCTGCCACTAGGCTGAGATTTACCTCTGACTCACATTTTTCAGCTGCTCACATGGAAAAGAAATGGGTAGATGACGGTACAAATTCAAATCAGGGCTATGTACCTTTGCTATAATAGATACAAAAAACTTTGCAGCAGTGCAAAGTGATCTAAAGGTTTTGCATGTGCACAGATGTCATAGTAAACACACTCCAAAGAGCACTAGGGGAACTGGTTAATGAAATGTTCAGTAAGAACATCTTGTATGTTTTACTCCAAGAATATTCCATTGTCTGGAAGAAGAATTTGAAGGAATGATTAATCCTGTCACTGGCTTCTGGGAGGAATAATTGCAGGAGTCAAATTTTATTAATCTAAAATGGCATACACCATATCTAGACTGAATGAAAGGTAATATAAATAAATGCATGTTGTATATATGCAGGAAAAAAAACACCCAGTATTAATTAACAGTGAAAATATATATAAGAAGCACTTGAAATGCATCAAAAAAATGCTAACAAGAATTTTCTGGATTTTACAGTAATCATTAAATGAAGTTACATGGCAAGGTATGAAGTACCTGTTTCTTTCATATGACAGATCAGAGCTGTGGAGATTATTGCAATAACTATAACGTGTTTTCCAGTGTGAAATAAATAAGCCTTAAGAGTCCCATTATTTCATCTCTCTGTGTAGGAATTTATGCACATCCTTGCCAACACCATTAACTGAGATAAGACTTATGTATGCAAATCCTAAGACAGCATGTGGAGAATTCTGCAGAAGAGCTATTAGCCTGAAATTACAGAGAAAACACAAAGAGGAACTCTCTTGCAGGAAATCAAGTATTCTGGGCTTGATCTTTATGCCCAGAGAACAGCAGATGGAAAAGGGTATAAAATGTAAGATTGAGATGTGAATTAGTACAATAGAGAATGTTTCTCCCTGTCCTGCTGTCATGGGCAGGCAGTGGCAGAATGCACTGCAGGTATTAACTGGAAGCACATTCATTTAAAGGTGTACTAGGAGTGGGAACAAAGGGCTATATTCAGAGGATGTCCCATCTAGGAGCTGGACTTGCTCTGGGATTTCTGGGATCAGTGAGCCAAGCTCAGGAACCCGGAGCTGGCACCTGCTGGTTTCCTGCAGAAGCAATGGGGAGGCTAGGGTCAGGGTTAGGGTTAGGGTCAGGGTTAGGGTTAGGATTAGGGTTGGTTAGGGTTAGGGAGGAACAAATATACTAATGGGAGGTAGCCTGGTTCATTCTTACACATTGCAGGATAGTTTCAGCCTGTGGAAAGCAAGGTTACAGAAGAATTACAGAACATACATGGCTGGGAATGACCTCTCAGAGCACCGAGTCCTACGAAAAAAAAGAAAACAAACAAACAAACAAACAAACAAACAAAACCCCAACCAAACCACACAACCCCTGCCCTCACTAGAGCATGTCCTGGAGCACCACATCTACAAGTTTCTTAAACACCTCCAGGGATGGAGACTCAACCACCTCCCTGGGAAGGCTGTTCCAGTGCTTCAGCACTCTTTCTGTAAAGAATTTCTTCCTAATATCCCGTCTAAACCCACCCTGTCTCAACTTCAAACCATTCCCTCTGCTTCTGTCACTAGTTACTAAGGAGAAGAGGCCAACCCCCACCTCTCCATAACCTACTTTCAGGTAGTTGTAGAGGGCAATGAGGTCCCCCCTCAGCTTCCTCTTCTCCAGACTAAATATGCCCAGCTCCCTCAGCCTCTCCTCGTATGGCTTGTCCTCTAAACCCCTCACAAGCTTGGTGGCTGGATTATAGTTTCCTATAATCCAGTTCTAAGTAATATCAATAATTTTTAGAAACACTCTTGCTCTGAGATTGGCAGCAAATGGTTCTAAGTAGGTGTCTGCATATGTATGTATCTTAAGTCTGGTGGTCAATGAAATGTGTTCCAAAGTTTTATCACAAAGCAGAATAATATATGACCAGCCGATGTATTCAGCAGGCAAAACCAGTTTCATGAGTTGCCTTCATTTTCTTCCACCTAATATTGGAGCAAAACTTTGGGCACATAGTCACATAATGTGACTTTGTTTTCCTGATCAGCCAACTAATTTTAAACAACAGGTAATGCTCAGGAATCTTGTGATTTAGGGATGGTGGGAATGTTGTTGGGAGTCTAGATAGCTTCACTGAAAATGGAGAAAACACAATAGCTCTAGTAGCTTTTCTCTCATTACATTGGTAAAAGAGTCAGTCTTTTAATTCACTCTAAGGAATTAGAGCTCAGCTGTGCTGGGAATGGAACAGAGGTGACAAAAGTAAAGGCCATGCTCCTGAAAATCAAATACATTTTCTGATCTGCAGCCCAGCTAGGCAGAGCAGTTAATAGTTTGAACCACTCCTCACTCGTCTAGTATATGACATTAATTAACATGTATTTTAAAAATAATAATTTTAGTTGGCAAGTGACAACGGCCTTTCCAGTTTTCCTTGAGCAAGAATAATTTCCAAGTTCAGATAATATCTGCTTCCCTGCTGCTTGTACATTTTGAGCTATGAAATTTAATTGCTGAGAGTGGCTGATACTTATTTTCAACAGCTGCTGAACAAACTCTCTAAAATGCTATAATTGCCCAGACAAGAATCCTTCATTTAATGTATGCCTTGGGGCATTGAAAATGGAAGTGTAAGCAAGGGAGAGAAAAAGCTTGGGGAGGGGCACGTGGAGATTTATTCTTCTCTCACAGTTATTACGGAGAGAGGTATTTCATTGACATGGACTCTTCCTCACTTGCACAGCTAGCAGGTTCAACTCTGCCTTCCACGGACCTCAGTACCTGGATGCCACACCTCCTCTTTGTAGTCACTATGTAATGCTTCTTTGTGTGACAAGCGCAAGAGATTTCCTCCCTAGAAATATTTTCATCTCATGATTTGTAGTTCAATATACAAAGAAGGGGAGAAATCTTTAGGTACCGTCTATTATCTGCTAGCACAGATCTATTTGACAATACTGTGCAGATGATCTATTGGAATCATTTCTTTACCTATAGCAAACAAATACTATGACAAAATCTTTAGAAGAAAACATTCAGAAATTATCTACTGTGGTAGATAATGTATTGATTTTGGGGTGGTGGTCAGGGACTGCAGCACTTACTGTCCTTCACGGCCCCAAAGGTGATGCCTCCCACCAATCTGCTTGAAGTTTACTGAAAGCCAAAGAAAATCCTGGCATGAAAGTGTTGTGAGCAGAAAATAGCCCAGCAGAGTACCAGATAGAGTTTTTAAGCATTTGACTCCTAGGTAAATCAATCCAAATATTTATACTACAGTTAGCAATCTAGGGTAGGAAAGAGCTGACAACAGACATGTGCCTTGTTGTATTCCATAGACCAAAGAATTGAGCACTTCTGCCCTAGAGGGGTAGCCATATGAAAGAAAAGTAGATATGTCTGATATCAAAGAGCACTGTCTAAATGACAGCAGCAAGACAGAGCTGCTAAAGTGCTCTGAATTGTTGTTGAAAAAGGCATCTGGCCTACTCTGGGGGGGCATGGCTTTTCCATCATACAGTTCAGAGAAACAGTTTAGCTACTTAGGCATGTCCTCTTTCCAGCGATACAGTCAAAGACTTTGTCTAACCTAGGTCATCTAAATGCTTCCAGGGGATCCATGAAGTGCAGAGTGTAATTCCCAATGTTCCCACAGAAGAACAGGGTTTTTTCTAGCTGTATCTTTGCTGTCGATGAACTCCAGCAGTGAGTGACTTCCAGTATAACAGCTCCAAAATTAACTCCCAGGTTCAGCAGAGACCTTAGTAAAGATTTCCTGCTGAGGAGAAGTTCTGAAAATAGGAGATGTCTTCAAGAGGCTGTTTGTGCTGATCAGCAACCACAGGCTTCCTGTTCCCTTCTGAAGAATCTCGATAGCAAAGAAATCATTCTGATGAATGAGGGAAGGGGGTGGGGGGGAGAAAAGGAAACAAACTCAGCAGTAAGAATTTACTTGGAAGAAGCCTTTCTCCTGCACCCTTAAAAAAATGCCCTAGGTATATGCATAATTCACTCTTTGACTCTTGGCACTCAGCAAGTCATCGTGGACGGGTAAGAAGCAGGGAAGTGGTGCTCAGGAGCAGAGAGGACATTTAGATGTTGTTCTCACTTCTGAGCTGCTCTCTGGGGACTGACCTTGCAGAGCAAGCAGCATATTCCCTGGAACAGTATGGAAGCATTACCTGATTCATTTGGAACTGTAGGTTAAAAATGTTCTCTGTGATTGGGAATGGACAGGAATTACTTAGCTGCTACCAAGGGATTGCAAATGAGTTTCAGGGCAATTGAACACTGAATTTCCTAGTGTATCACAATTACAGAAACAAATGTACTAGGAGGGGGAGAGCTTTTAAAATGTTATTATTTTATCAAAGGTTGAATGCTACTATCTATGAGTATCATGCATTTCCTTCCCCTTTTCCAGGAACCATCATTACATTTCCTTTATCCTCTCAGCTCATGTGCTTGGATGCACATTTTCCAGGCTTGAGACTGTAAAATAGATTCTGGGGTAAGGAGGGAAATGAGTGGAGGTAGGTAAATACAGAATTAGAAAGAGGATCTTCATTACATAATGCTCCAGTTAAATAATTTTTACTGAGCTGTGTTGTTCAACAGAATTGGCCTAAAGAAAACTATCTGTGGTTGCTGAATTAGCTGAAGAAATGCAGAAAGCATTTGTGGCAGCATCTGATATCTCTGTTCCTCTAAGCAGCTCTGATCTCAGCTTCATCTCCTCACACTGGGAACAAACACATTTCCACTGTAATTTGGCATCTTCTCAGAGCATCTTGTATTATTCTGTAGACAGCCCTAGAAAGATCTTTTCCTTAATTAGAACAGGAAACAGCTTTTCAGGGCTACTAAACATCCTTAGCTTATATCCACTTGTGGTAGAGAACATCTTACAGAATGTTTCTCATGGATTAAACTTGGATCAATTTTGATGCAATCCTTCAAGCAATTTTACAGATTTTGAATGGATTTTTAACACTTATTGCTTTGTTTGGGAGTTTTTTGTTTGTGTTATTTTGCTTGTTTGTTTGTTTTAAATTCTCCCTACTTTTTGTTAGCTGCTGGTTAATCATGATTGTCCTGACCTCAGCCTTGAAATGTATATTTCAGATGGATCTGGTAACTGAATGATTAAGGCTGGATAAGAACTGGAATAGAGTTGAACCAAAATACTGCATATAATACAAAACTTCAAAATCTTTGTCAATTTGGAAGTCCAATAGAACTCCAGGGCATATTTAATAAACCACCCCTAGCAACAGAAAGGGTCAAATCAGCCTCCATGTTTTGCAGGGAATCTCCTCTCTTTTCTTCATTTGTCTCCATTGTTAGGTGCAAATCACTCCAAAAGTACAACTATATTGGTAATCCCTACAGCATCACTAAAGCCAGCCCTCTTTCTTTTATCCCTTGCTTGCTGGGCAGGTGAGGGAGTGAGGAGGTAGAGAGGGAAGATGAAGCATAAGTTGCATGCCAAGGGCAGGAATCTGTGGGCAGCAGTGCCTAGGCATCAAGGATAGCTCAGCCTCCATGAATTTGAACTCACCGATATCCTCTGCTATGCACGTTTGAAAGGGATCTGCTTGGTGTGGTGCTAGTAACTGCCTGGTAGCATTTCCACCTGCTTCCAGGAGATCTCCTGCAGCCATCAGATGGCAGCAGCTTTCACTGGTCACTCCTACCCTAGTTTGTATTCCCAACCCTGGGCAAAAAGAAAGCTTAAAGACCAGGGAGCCCTTTAGCTCCTACCATAAATCCAGTTTTGCAATAAAATTAAGCCCATAGTAGAAAAGATATGTTTGAGTTGTTGAAGGGGTAGGGTACAAGCCCAAGGTCTCCTCCAGGGGCTCACTGCAGGCTCTGAGCTCTGGGTAGCCACTCTTGTTGTGTAACAATCTCATCATCAGCTGAGGTTTGGTATTTTGTTTTCCAGAACTACTAGTGCAGGAATAATGAGCCCAGTAGTAATCTTTGCAAAATCCCTTCTCATTGCCTACTATACTGAAGCAGATTGAAAACAAATTGGCAGCAGGCATCTAGAAAATTAGATATTTCAAAAAGTGCCTGCTACTTTGCCCTGTAATAGCTGGGAAGCAAGAACATTGTGTTTCAGGACTGAACCTTTCTGTGGAATCAAAATATTCCCTTGCTATAGCCTGTTTCACATCTGCTGTGGGCTTTAATGTTGTTAACAATACTTGTGATTGCAGTAACAGAGATGTAGTCAGGGAAGAGAAAGGGAAAAGCCCTCTTATTTGTATTCAGAACTCTAACAATGCAGTTAATCCTACTGCAATTACTGAGGGGGGGAAAGGAACAAATCTGAGACAAGAAAATTAATGTGAAAGAACCACTCCTCTCCATTTATTTCATGTTAAGGATGTGAAATAAATCCACATAAGCAAATAAGTGCCCTGCTATGGCAGAAAACTTGGATCAAAATCAGGATTTTCTTCAAGACTTACTATAGAAATAAGGTAGCTGACCACAGAGAAAGCCAAAGGGAAAAACTCCTCCCTTTGACTCTAAGGAGATTTAGGGCATATCAGAGAGCTGAGGCTGTTATTGAAGTGACCATGGGTTACAGGCTAGAGGTAGCAGCATTACTGGAAGGGAAGTTGCATAACACCAGAGCTGTTCCTCTGCCCTGTGCCTGGCAGGTCACATAGTTTAGTAGGCAGTGCTGGTGGAGCAGAGGTGCCCCGGCCTCTTTGCTTTCTCCTTACCAATAAACCTGGCAGAAAGGAGCAAATAATTTCCCTGCAGAAGGTAGAAGAGTAGATATGCTCACTCCCCTTGGTTCCAGCAAAGGGACACCTGTCCATTTTATGCCATCTTTTCCATTGCCCACTTCTCTTTGGGCATTCTGATAAGCTCCTCATTTCCTTTCTTTCACTGCTGCCTGACATGAAGATCTCTTAGCCATTTTTGGCTTGGGCATCTGTGGCTTGGAGTCCTGTCTGTCAGCTTATTAGCAAGTTCCACACGAACTTTCTTTCCTGGGTTTGCTCCTTCCTGTAACCCATGCTGTCACATGAAAATCTGTCCATCCTGCTTCCTAGAGTCTCATTACTCATGACAGCTGTTGGTTTGCTTTGGTTTGTGTTTGTTGGGTTTGGGGGTTTGTTTGTGGGGGGTTTTTTTGGTTTCAATTTTTTTTGTTTTAGTTTTGGTTTTGTTTTTTTTATTTCATCTGCTAGCGCCACCAGCTTTCCTGAATGGGTTTCATCTGCCCTAAGTTATTTACACATTAGATGTCTGCATCTGAGCTGCTCACCAGGGCTCCCGGGCTCCCTTTGGCAGCTGTTCACAGAGTAGACACTTGCTCTGTGACTCATCTGACTGGGTTTAGATCTCTGCATCAGGAGGAGATCCATTCTGCCCCAGCAATCAGGAAAAGGACTAGAAATTACAATAACAAACAGTGAGTAGACCAAAGGATGACAATGTTTCATTGGGCAAGAATCAGAACAATTTCTTTAGAAGAAAGCTCAACTTTGCAAAACTGTGGCAGTCCTCTGAAGGATTACTTGGATAATGTTGATTGAAACTTACAAACTTGAATTTTCCCAGAGATAAACACCATTAATGAAACTGAGTTGTGATAGGGTGGAGGGTAAACCCCCTCCCAGATTACTTGGTGAAAGAGAGGAAACAAAGAGCAGGGTGAATATTCATTTTTCACAGCAAGGATCCCTCAGCACTCCAGGGACCTGGGTTCATAACTGCTGTGGAAAGGTGGTGAGCTGAGAGGTGATTTTTTTGTGTAATGATACAGAATTAACCAGGATAGTAAGAGCATAAACTGGATGTGAGGAGTGACAGGAGAGTCTCATGATATTGAGCAGGAAAATGACAGAGGAAATCAATGTCAATAGATGGAAAGTCATGCACTGAGGAAAAAAATAACCTTCACCATACACAGTGATGGATTCTAAACCAACTCTTACCATTTTTGAATGCAGTCCTTAAAGCCCTGAAAACATCAGTGAAATGTTCAGTTACTGTGTTTTCTACAAAATAAAAAAAAAAGTGACAATTAAAGTAGGAAATGTTGGAAAAAAGAATGAGAAATTTAAACATTCCACTTCTGAACAAGGAATGTGGACCTGCGTCCATTTTTGAAAGGTTGCCACAGAACTAGAGAGCACAAAGAAGGGTGACAAGGATGAGCTGTGCCACAGAACCCTTTCTGTACAAGCAGAGGTTAAATAGCTAGGACTGGAAAAGGTGATTGAGGGGAAATGAGGAAGCCTGCACAAATAACAAAAAAAGAAGTTTGGAAAAATAAGTGAAAAAGAACAACTATTCAGTGTTTCTTACAGCATAAAAATTAAGAGGGTAACTACTGCAGTTATGAAGGTTCAGACTTGAAACAAATAAAAAAAAAAAAGAAAAATTTTACGCAATAAAGCTGAAAAAGACATAGAGGAGAGAGAATATTCATTTGTTAAATTGTGGCTTCAGCTTCTGGCTCAGGAGGTCCCAGGGGTGCTGAACTGCAGAGGCTGGGATGATCTATCAGGAAAAGGATCATTTGACTTGATCTATTTCCTATATTCTTCCCTTAACAATCAATGGGGTTATATTTATTCTAGGAAACTAAATGGAGCCAAAGCAGAGACTCCAGTCAAAAAATTCATCTATTCTGACTTAAGTTGTGCTCTGCAATTTGTCTACAAGACCAAAAGCACATGCCCTAGCTTCTTTTATTGACTGTGAGAGACATAGCCTTGGTGGCCACAGTAAGAGCAGCAGGCAAGGCAGGGCTTTAGCCACAGCAGGGCAATTACTTGCTCCTAACATTGGTCTCCTTTTACTTGCCCTGTGTTGTTTCTTTTAAACATCTTGAGGTTAATTAAATCCTTCACCGCTTTTAAATCCTTTACTTCTTTTTAACTGCACTGTGCAGTTTGAGGTATTAGATTGTTTTAGCTGTAGAAGATGTGAACATTAAATTCTGTGCCTGCTTGTTTCTCTGGAGCATGGTGAGACATCTCAATCTTGTACACAGGGAGGATGCATTCTGCTGTAAAAGAAGTGAGATTTGCTTAGATATAGGTGATAATTTGTTTGATTCCAATCCAAACTACCACCATTTGAACTCATGTCAGCCCAGAAACAGAATGACCTGCAGATTTCTCACTTGGGTTTGGTTCCAATCCCACCCAAGCACTAGAGGAGCTCTAGAAATAGAAAGAAAACAAATGTTTGTTCCCACGCTATTGTTCCAATAAGACAAAAGCTTCCGATCTTTGGAGGAATGCTGGAAAGCTCTAACATTTTGTGTTTTACTTGCTTGCTACAGATGAAAAAGTGCTTTTCTGAAGAAGCTTTTTGTATTCTTCTGACAGTCATTTCCATTTCTTGGCCCAACCCTTGTGATTTCTCACCTCATTTCGCACTCTGCACATCTACTGTCACACTTCTCATCAACATATTTTTAACTTCTTCTGCCTGACAGTGCTCCACAGGATCTCTCAACAACCATCACAATTTGAGACTCCAGATGGAGAACCAATGGCATATTGGATAACATAGGATACTCTGTCTTCCAGCTGATCCCAGGGGCACTGTACTGAGATAACCACCATTCAGAAGTCTCAGCACTGAAGCTGATCCCAGTGCTGTGTTTATGGCATGCAGAGGTGGCAGGTCACTTGGAGTGGGTCTCTAGACAGCAGATAACTACTTACAGCTTGGTTTAGGTGCAAAGGCAGTGTGGCCCCAGGAGCTGTATGCCTGCAGATGTACAACTCACATTCCCTCTCTCGATGACCCTCACTGGAGGCTGTTGTCTCTCCAACCTTCTTTAGTATTACCCAAATGTCACCTACTTATACTTGCTATTTCTCCAGTAAGAATTACCTCTTTTATTACAAGCCCATTTCTCTTGATAGTGGTGTGGATTATCCTTTCTCCTGAGGCATGAAAAACATACATTTTTTTGCTTTCATATATGTGTGTCTCACTAAAACATCTGCAGGGCCTGGCAAACATAGATATTTTTAAATAGAGATTAGTTCTATCTCTAACTGAAATCAGACAATTTCACAGATGCTTAATAGCTTGGAAAAAACAGGAGAAGAAATACAGCTTTCCCCTTTAAGTATATGCTTATGCGAAGAGCGTGTGCTGGGAAACAAGAGCATTGTGGAGATGTTGTTGATGTGAGTGATTTTGTCAGGAACTCTTTGTGTGCTTTCAGGGAACAATGGTGAAGATATAGTTGTGAGAAGAAAAGAAACAAGTATCAAAAGGGAGAATATCATCACAAATATTTAGATGATTGTGTAACAATGTATGATGAATGCATTCTGGGAGCAATCATATGTGCACACACTGAACTAAACAAGAACACTCCCCTCTAGAAATGATTAAGAGACTTGAACTGTAACATAAATAACAATGTGGCCCAAAGTGACTGGATATGCCTTTAATGGGGAAGAGAGAAGCTGAGATAAGAAAGGAATTGGAAGAATTCTGTCTAAGGACAAGAAGGATTATGTTCAGACCTCGGTGTCATATGTGAGATTAGGGCTACATTGTTAGAATAACATGAAGGGTTTTGGTAAATCTAACTTGTGGTATTGCTGGTATATCAATTATGGCCATTGCTCCAGGTAAATCTAGGAATTTGACCTTGACACATGACACAATTCTGATCCATTGGTCTAATGAACTTCTGATGAAATAAATTCATTTGTAGCTAAACAGAGCATCCAATTCCAGCTGCAGGTGCTTCAACTATTCCTTCTATGCTGCTTAGCCTGGGAAAACCGCTGGGAGTCATTTTCAAATAGACACAAATTTACTGTAGGAAATCAAGGTATAAACTGGAAAAATAAATATTGCCTTGTCTACCCTGTCCAGGACAAGAAAGAATTGACTCCTTTCTGGTCTTGTTTTCCACAACGTTATGACCATGGCATTCTTCCCAAACTGATGTGTTTGGGTGCAAGTCCTTGCTAACATGATCCTGCTGCATTTCAAGGCTGAACTGTTCCCTTTACTGAATTCATGAACCCACTCAGTGGAAGCTTGGCTGTCCCTATACCAGCCTCCAGTATGGCCTGCACAGCTGCTGGTTAGCAGCCAGAAAACCACCTTGGATATTCAAAAGAAACAGTCTGATAAGCAGATTGGGTACAACATCTATTGAGAACACCTTTGTGCTCTGGGGTCAGCTAGGGAGACAGCTATGTGAAACACCGTCAAACACCACTAGGGAGTCACAAGGAGTGACACTTCTCTGTCCCAGGTATTCCTGCCATGGCCCAGCCACAGCCAACATTGCAGGGAGGTGCAAGCAGCTGCAACAGGCTCTTCTCAGACTCTTCTTTTATTTCCTTCTGTTAGGGCTTGTGCTTCAGGGGATGGACACCTCTGTGTTGAGTGCTAGTGACACGTGGCACTCTGCTTGCAGACCACAATCCCTTCTTCTCTACTTTAAGCGTCAGCTTTCCAGCCTCACATCACTTTTCCTTTGATAAGCAGCTAGTGATGCTGTGCTATTTCTGGTCTACAGAGAATTCCTAGGGAATACTGCAAATGCTGTGGTGATAGGGCCCAGTGTCAGCTGAGGTGTGTAAGAAGGGGAGAGAAAATCAGGTCACAGTAAATCTAGTAGTTATGTCAGCCATGCTTCACTTGGCATAACAAGTTCTTCTATTTGATACCATTTGTAAAACTGCTAATCTTTTGATCTCTGATGATTTCTTTATCCTTAGTCTTTTAAATCTCATCTAGCTGCATCAGAGGACCATGTCATATTCACTTCTAGTTCCCTGTGGGAGCTGTGTTGAAGATACACATCGTTTTGTCTGTAGACAAACTGCTGACCAGTCCAGTCAATAAACACAGAGGCATTTTGCTCTCTCTTATGTTTAGACAACAGAGTGGTCACAACAGACAACATCTGCACCATGTCAACAAGGCCCAAGTCCATGGGATCAGGTTTCAGGGTTTGTCTTTGGTCAAATTTTGATTTAAGGCAAAACAAATACTCAGGCTAAATCCCCACCTGGTCTAATCTGGTGTAGCTCCACTGAATTCGATTTACACCAGCTGAGAAGGAAGTCTTGTGTTTGCTGCCTGGAGGAGAGCTCAAGTATCTTATCCAAGATAAGTGTGGTTCAAATCCATCTCTTCTGACCTGAACAGCTGAGGGTGTCACTTTAAGCTACAGAAGATTTTGTCTAAATAGAGAAAGGAGGATTGTCTCTCCCAGAGGTCCCAGGTCACATCTGGGAGTGCTACAGCTTGTTCATCATTGCATTAGCAACTGGTCTAAACCTTGGGAGGATTGCAGTATAATTTGGGAAGCAAAATGCAGAGAGACCTGGGCTGACAAAGACATGCTAGAAAAAGGATTTGCTAGGGTTGCCTCAACTCTTTCCTGAGCCAAAACTAAAAAACTGCCCTAGCAGAAGGCTCATTGCCAAAGGTGTGTTGTTTCATCAGTAGATGCTACGTCTCCAAGCTATGCCATGTTACATTGCAGAGCATCAGCAACTCTCCTCTTATGTTTTATATGAACATCATAAACTACAGACCATAATTTGCAGTCCGCAGTAATAATAAAAGCAGTAGAAAACACTTCATTCTCCCATATTAGTAATACATAAGTTCTTTGAAAGACTTTTGGACTCTCGGATGTCTGTTCCATCCAAACTGTCCTTCACTCTTCTCTCTTTCCTCTTGTCCTTGCCTTTCCTCACACGATGCACTGGTCACAACACTCACCTTGCCTCTCTCTGCCACTGTTCCTTCTGCCTAGAGTGCTCCTTCCTAACTGTTCTTAGCATCAGCATCCTCACTTCTTTCCTTGCTTCTGCCTGACAACAGTCCCCCACCTTTGCAACTGCTGATCTAATTATTTCTTCTAGATTGGCATGATTTGCCAGTTGGCATGATGAGAGTATTTCTAGTGGAAATACTCCTGTCTTTAGCAGAATTGATTAAGAGCACACCTCAGAGAGCAGTGTTACTGCTGAAGGGGAGAACAATCAGTAGCTTATAGAAATGGACAACTTCTGAAGTGATTAAACTGAGCTGTAAAACTGCCACACCAAGTGAATGCTCCGAAGGCCCTTGATCCCTTCCACGAACAAGCCAAACCCACACAAGAAAGTACTGTAGTTAGCAAAACTGATATTGAAATTCAAGAACAGGGCAGATTTCCTTTACTGTAGCAACCATGCATTGTTTAATCCTTCTCCTTTGACTGGATTCTTATTTATGATATGGAAGGAGTAGAATGTCCTTTTCAGAATGATTTGGAGAGGGACAATTCCAAGGAAATCCCCAAGTGAAGCAATGATCCACAGGTGGTGACTCAGGAAGGATTTGTCCCCTGAGGTCAGCACCAACCCAGCTCTGGGCAGATGGCAAGGCTGTTGATGTGTGTGGGACAAAGCCAAGCTGCAGCCTCAAGCATTTCAAGCAATCCAAGAAGATAAAGCAGTTTTTGTCATAACAGGGATTTTCCTGTGCTCCCGCCATCTTTTGTCCTTGTCATGTTTCAGTGTGTTTCCAGGATTTTCAATTCAATAAATCATAGTTTTGAGTTAGTCTCTAGTTAAAATAGCAAATGTGTGTATGAAGTCCTGACCAGATACTGCAAAATCTTTACCTCTACCATGGGACTTTCACATCAGGTTCTGTTTTCTGTACTTACTACTAGCTCAGACAAAGCTGGAATGAGAGAGCAGGAGTTAGGAGATAGCAGTAAATGGCAATGTTACCCAGTGAGCCAGCTACTTCCAGCCTGAGCGAGGGCTTATTCAGTCCCAGTCACCTGATTTACACTATTGCCATGTCCTCACGGTAGGAACAGTGAGACCTTCTGAGAAAGAGCTAGCTGGAGCAGGCAAGCCTTGTATGCGGATGGCACAGGAAATATTCAGGCTGGGGAACAGTGAGCCAGATTCTAAAATCACTTTGTAGGAACTGTGCTGTCATCTGACAATTTCAGAGAAAACAAACCCTTAGCAATATGAGGAAGAGTGTCCCTCAGCAGAACAATAAATTCCTACTCTTGGCAAACTATGCCAAGAATCAATTGAGTTCTGTATGCCCACACATGCATGTGCAGAGAGTGTGTATCTATGCATGTATGTGCATATCATCAGGAGCTCCTTCTCAGTTGAGCCTATCAAAATGGTGTCTGTGGTGGCAGCAAACCATCTGCAGCAGGGCAGTTTAACATATGCAGTGGGGCTCCAAGCCCTCCTCCCTCAGATGAACTCCAGCATGTCACTGGGTCGCCCTGCCAGCTCCACCTTGTCTCTGCAAATAGAAACCCTATCTCCCTGCAGCCTGAGTCAGCAGCTCTGCTGGAGCAGAGCCTAGCTTTGGGACTCACAGAAGGTATTTGCCACCTGACTCTGGTATGCGGAGTAGCCCTTTAACAGGAGTTCCTACAAGTCTGATTTCACATACAGAGCTGCAACTTTTGTGGCATGTGCTTGATTTTTTCAAGGCTGGAGGAAAACTCTCCACTTCAAACAGTTTTTCTGGGAGTTGTGACTCTGAATTTCTTACCTGCCTGTGTGCCGCTTTAGGACTGATGTGCAATGTGCTTATGAGTGTTGTGTATCAGTTATGCAATGCGCATATCATATTCATCTTCAGTTTGGGATTTAGACCTTCAGGTATCAAGGAAATAAATATATTTTGTATATATATATATATAAAATATATATTATGTCTAAATATTCAAATGTGACTGAAAAGCCTCTGTGATGCACAAAACCCTGACAGGCTCAGGAGCAGACCTAAAGAAGCATTAGGAAGCAGGATGTGACATCCAGCTTCTTGCATTCTGCATCCCATTAGAACTTCTCTACCCATGTCTGTGCCCTCCTGCCAGCACAGCTTCTATGGATTCCTCTGTATCAGTACCATTAAATGTAAAAGCCCACAGATAATGATTCTCATTGACCCTACAGGAGGGCAAAGATGCTTGTGCTAGAAACTGTGTTTTCTATTTGTGGGACACATCCTGAGTATAGCTGGGTGGACAGGTTCCTTTTCCCTGTTGAATTTTGAAAGAAAAGATCATAGAATCATAGAATGGTTTGGGTTGGAAGGGACCTCTGGAGCTCATCTAGTCCAACCCCCCTTGCAGTGGGCAGGGACATCCCTAACTAGATCAGGTTGCCCAGAGCCCTGGCAAGCCTCGCCTTGAATGCCTCCAGGGATGGGAACTCAACCACCTCCCTGGGCAACCTGTTCCAGTGTTCCACCACCCTTGTGGTGAGGAACTTCTTCCTAGTGTCCAATTTAAATCTCCTCCTCTCCAGTTTAAAACCATTGCCCCTTGTCCTTTCATTCCAGGCCTTTGCAAACAGGCCCTCTCCAGCCTTCTTGTAAGTTCCCTTTAAGTACTGGAAAGTCACTAGTAGGTCCCCCCGAAGTCTTCTCCAGGCTGAACAATCCCAGCTCCTTCAGCCTGTCCTCATAGGAGAGGTGTTCCAGCCCCCTGATCATTTTTGTGGCCCTCATAAAAGATGAGTCTCATGCTGGCTTTTACCACAAACCCTGACGGAATGGGAACAGACCAATTTCCTGTGGCTGATGGCATTGCTCACTCCTTACTTCATAAGGCGGCAGCACAGGTTTATCAGTATCTGTTGTCTTTTATTGCTCGAAAGGTTAAAGTCACTTGTATCAACAAGTGACTTCTCCAGAAAAAAAACCCAACACAATACTTTGTCACAAGTTCTGTTGTGTGGGAGACTAGACAAAATGGAATTAGCAATGTTCTCCATATCAACAGTGCACAGCATGATCTTGTTAAAGAATTATATTGCCTCCTAATCCTCAAACAAATAACATTATGCTCTAATGGATTGTTTTTGACTTCCTAAGCAGAAGATGGTAGGTTTGTTTTTCCTATTAAACCTAATTTTCTTTTCAGGCACAAGATAAATGTTCCGCTGATGTATTTACTTACCCTTTTCTTGAAGTTTACAGCTGGAAAGAAGAAACATATTTGGTGACTGCTGATGTAAACAAAGCTTACTCTTCTGATTCATAATTTATCCATTTTTTCTTTTCTACTGCGTTGAATCTGAGTATTGATGGCAGAAACTGTTTATTAATCAAATGCACTTGCTGTTCTTGATAGCAGACAAGAATGAGTTGTTCCATAGACCATTTCTTTCACCTTGCTTTCACAAATAGGAAAAAAATGATTTCTAAGTCAAAATAATCATGACTTTAAAATCCCCACACTTTGCTTAGCCTGCTGGCAACAAGATTGACTGGGAAAGGGCATCCCAATCCTGCAGAACCTCTCCTTAATTTATGATTGATAACAGCAAGGTGAGCATAGGTTCAGGTCAATTAACAGTTTTATATCTTTTTTTTTTTTTTTACTCTTTTTGTTCAATTCTTCAATGTCTAAAAGAAACAGTTCCAAAAAAAAAAAAAATAGAAATGCATCTTTCAAAAACACTGAAACAAAGCATTAAAGCTTTGAAAGAAAAGGAACATTTTTTTTTTAAAGCCAAAATTATTTAACAAATGCTATCACAGACGTCTCAAAAATGTTGCTCTACTGGAGAATATATGGCTAAGATGTAAAATGAAAAGTCTGAAAAAAATGATGGCAAGTGCTTACAAATCTTTAGACTCTTTTGGCCCCTGACTACTAGCTACTAATAACTGCTTTTCTGCATGGGATTGAGAAGGGAGTAATCTGCCAGCCACAGTCTGAAAATCCCTTGTGGTCTCCTGTGGCCCCTGGTGCCATAACTGTGCCCACAGCAGAGGGAACATTAAACTCATTGCCCACGGGAAAGTGTGGGGAGTGAAACCCATGTTCCTATAATCCTTGTATGGGTAGGATGAGCTCATTAGCCTTCTGGCAGTCATCCTAGGAGAAGGACAACTCTGATTCCAAACCCGGGCAGATGGAGCTCGTTTAGCCCTGTAAGGCCTTCCAGCTAAGAGGTTAAACCTCTGTCCTAAGGACTTGGCTGCCAGCGTCCAAGCTTGCTAGGCCCTGGCAGATGAACCTTAGGACTAAAGGGTGGGTCCAGCTCTGTGCATGCTTTGTCTCACCTAAAAAAAATCCATAGCGCAGGCTCGAGGGTGCTATCTGCTATCCTCTTTTTATCAGTGCGCTTGGAAAGGCGCTGAGGAGGAGGGTGGATGGAGCCCTCCCTGGATCTTTGTTCAGGAAGCCTAGCCATACATAATCTGCCAGCAAATTAAAAATCCTTAAAGGCAAATGCAAATATATGAGAGCTCATTCTATTCCTGAATTTCCTGAGCTTATCCCATCTTGTTGGGCTAAGGAATCTAGGATCACTTGGTAACCTCTAAGAAAAGAGCAATATGAATTCTGTCTGTATGCACCTGTGTGTTGGGGAGTTGTCCCACCACCCACTCTTTCAAAGAGATGATGCTTTTGGATGCATTTTTGGAGGAGCTTAATTTAGTCCCTATGGATCTATTTGAAGCCCATTTACTGCCTTACACCCTACTTCATTCCCCCTTAAAATTTAGGCAAAATAATGACTAACAATTCTATGCCAGCAGTGCTTCTGGGAGCATTAGTGACTGAGCTGCTCTGGCTGGGGCACTCTGTACCTGGCCACGGAAGAGCCCTTGGCACCCAAGTAGTTTAAAAGGTCACAGAGGCTTGTACAGTGTAAAAGTCTTCTAGTGTGAGAAGGTGAATGATTTTCGTTATTATTATTTTTGTCCTGAGATTTCTCTCTGCTCTAGTCCATATGTTGTATTAGAAGTGTTTCTGACCTGCCCTGATTTCTGCCCGTTGCTGCTGGAACAGGGCAGCCTTGGGTCTCAAAGCCAGGAAAGAGGAAAATGGATTTCCCCACTGACCAGGCACAGGACCTGGGACTGACTTTCCTGTTCCCTAATTAATACCTACTGCACCCTTTTTGGAGCTAGTGTGGTTTAGGATTATTAGAAGACTGACCTTTGGATATGGACCCCCTCTGACTCCTTTCCTCTGGGGATTAATTCTATGTCAATATTTATGTTCTAATCTCAGGAATCTCTCTATTTGTGTTTGGGAACTTGTCCAGAAGTTGATTGTCTGGGAGAAAATAGCCTGGTTTGGGGATGTAGAAGGTTTTCCAGGTCAGGCAGAAAAGAAGTAGGTCAAATTGTGTGTCCTCACATTTTGGTCTGAGGGATGGGAAAACACAAATACAAAGGTATCACATGACTTGATGCTTCTGCTGTGATGTTCTTTCTCTACCAGGGCTGCTGTGAGGACACTCACACAGATCTGTATATACAGATATCAGGGCACTGACTGATCAACAGGCTCAGTTATGTGAAATGGGCACAGCGAGTTCACTAACAGCTGTATTTTCCAGGTACTCATTTATTCCCTCTTCCCTTTCTTTGCCTTAGAACTAGTAAAAGGCAGAAGTTTGTCATATATTCAGCTGATACTGTGTGGAGCTGCTATCTGCACACAGAAGAGTATAGTTTATTCATCTCATTACTATGTCTTATTAGTGCTAGAGCAAGCAGTATATCAGCTATCATTTTTTAAAATGGTCAGCTATAGTTTTAATTAAATTAGCTGAAAGCTTTAAGGGCAAATTGTCTAGCTGAAGCCTTTCAGAACCTCCTTCCTTTATGAGTTACAGTTTCTGAGATAGGATTGTGCAGTGACACGCTTGCTAGGTGAGTTTTTTAACAGCAACAACAGAGGCAACAAGGTCCTGGACCTTTCACTGCTAGGTGTCTGTAAAATAGCTCTTCTCTGGGGAGCTGAAAGGAATGCAAAGGGAAGCATTAACTGCCTTGGCTGGGAGCCTAACCTGCAGTGGCTTTGCCTGTACTGTGGGAAAACTCACTGCAGTGTCACAGCCCTGCTACTCTCAATTAGTGTCAATATGCACAAAGAACACCAGCTATAAGGCCAATGTTCTGGAAATATAACAAGCAAAATGATGTTTTGCATGAAGCTGCACTTCCACTTTGTCTGTGAAAGAGGATCCAGGAAAGGGAAAACAAAAGCAGATTAGTCACACATCTAAAATTAGGGGTTTTTCCATATGTGCTACTGTTTCGGATAGGTCAGGGAAACTAATGAAGTCAGTGTTAGGAGATGAAAGGAATGCCATGGTGACCTGATATGAACCCATGGAAGCCTGATAGGATGATTTGTCAGGGAATATGGAGGACCTTTTTTTATCATCCAATGGCTCCTTTTAACAGCAACTCCTCTCGTGCTGTCAGCTGAGCACATAGAACTGCCCCAGTTCTCAGGCCTCCCCTCCAGGATGCTCTAAGATCAGTGAGCTGACTTGATTTTATCACTCTACTTGAAGGCTGCATGTGATTCTCCCTAGAGGAGAAGGGAATCAGTTGACCAGGACAAGTGTTGCCCCATGGACAGCATGCAGACCTCCTGCTAGAAGTGAAGAATGGGACATGACACACAAGACACCTGCTTGCAGTGCAAGCATCTAACTCTTTGCTGGTCGCTCTGGACAAAGTTTAAAAATAAGGACTGTTAACCACTGGTTATTCCTTTATCTTTGTAATCTCTCCTCTGCAACTCTTGGTGCTATGGAGTCCTGCACTGGTGCAGTAAAAGTAGTAACCATAACAGTCTATAGACATATGGCAACTCGTGAGAAGTAACTTCTCATTTACATGTGTAACACTGCTAACTGCCTCCCAGGGGGAAGAGGGACAGCACTGACATATCCTTACTGTCAGGGTGTGCTCACCAAGAGCAGAAGAGAGCTTGCAAATTGAAGCAATTTGGTTAATATCATTAATAGTCATTGCCATCAATTTACTAGCATCTAAATTCATCAGCATGACTGTAACGGCTGGAGCCTGGCATAAGATCCATCCCTGAATCTAGAAGCCTAGCTTAGGATGCACATAAAGCCTTGGATTCAGCAGTACAAAAGCCTAGCCAGGCAGGAATAGTCCTAGACATAACTGACATAATTGAACTAGAAAATATCTCAGAAGATCACTTAGCCTGCCTCTCTGCCCAAGAGACGATTAGCTCTACCTATGGGACTCCTGACAGTTTAGTTAATGTATTCTGAAAGGCCTTCAAAAACTGGAGATTTCATGGTCATCCTACACAACCTATTTCAGTGTTTCACTACTTTTATTGTCAGGAAGCTCTTGACATCTTATATTAAGATCCCTTGTTGAAATTTAAAGCTATTGTGTTTGTCCATAACAGCATGCACATAAAACATGCTGTTTGGGCAGGCAAAATTAAAGTATATGAAGACTACTGATAAGAGTTTCTTCTGTCTTCCCTTATCTAGGCTAAATAGCACCAGTTCTTCCAATTTTTCCTCCTAAGACTAACCAGTTATTGATCCTTGTTCCTCTGTTCCCGATGGCCTTCTGTTGCTCCAGTCCTGGACAGAAGACTCCAAGCAAGACCTAGCCACTGCTAACCCTCCCTCACCTTATAGACCTCCCTCCTCATTGTCCGATTCTGTTTTCCCACAGCTTTGCTGCTGATTCAAGTTCAGGTGTTAAGACAACGCAATTCCTACCACAACTCCTAAAGAACTATTTATCGCTTCCTGCCTCAGCTAGATTATTCCTTACAACAGGGTGGCTTGGATCTTCTTCTTACAGGGTTGTTGTGTTTTGTTTTTTTTTTTCAGGTCATTTCTTCAAATAATCAAAATTATTTTGAATTCTGATCCTGTCTTCGGAAGTGCTTTCAGGCCTTTCCAACCTTAAGATCTAAAAACATACTCTTTTTTTCTATCACTCAGGATTTTTTAGTGAAAATGTCAAGTATCAGGCCTAAGACATACATCCAATGAGCTTCACGAAACACATCTAAAGGTGAACATAATGGTGAAAGAACAATCTATGATCATTTACAAATAAGCCAATTTACTTCTCTCTACCTTGAAACAAGATAGGCACAGTCTGAAAATCCCTTGTGGTCTCCTGTGGCCCCTGGTGCCATAACTGTGCCGACAGCAGAGGGAGCATTAAACTCATTGCCCACGGGAAAGTGTGGGGAGTGAAACCCATGTTCCTATAATCCTTGCATGGGTAGGATGAGCTCATTAGCCTTCTGGCAGTCATCCTAGGAGAAGGACAACTCTGATTCCAAACCCGGGCAGATGGAGCTCATTTAGCCCCGTAAGGCCTTCCATCTAAGAGGTTAAACCTCTGTCCTAAGGACTTGGCTGCCATCGTCCAAGCTTGCTAGGCCCTGGCAGATGAACCTTAGGACTAAAGGGTGGGTCCAGCTCTGTGCATGCTTTGTCTCACCTAAAAAAAAATCCATTGTGCAGGCTGGAGGGTGCTATCTGCTATCCTCTTTTTATCAGCGCGCTTGGAAAAGGCGCTGAGGAGGAGTGTGGGTGGAACCCTCTCTGGATCTTCGTTCGGGAAGCCTAGCCACGACCACGACAACCTTGAAACAAGAGGACAACCAGCTAGCAGATGCTGCAGCTTGGTCTTTCAGGTTCTCCTGTGCCAGTGTGCTCAACTGCTGCACTAGATATGGGATAGAGTCTAGGGAAAAGGAGTTCCTCTACTGGAAGGAGCAAATCATGAGCACTGGGATATTAAATAGAGTCTGTGACACAGTGGAAAGGAAGATGAAGAAATTAACACTAGAAAATTAAATGAAAGAACATCAAGGAGGTCACAAGGCTTTTTAAGCATGTATAAGGAGAAGGTTCCCCCATGAAATTTGGAGCAATCCTGACTGCAGGCTGTGGTTAAAATGAGAAGATACACTGAATATTGGACAGACATCAGGGAAATCAGGAGAAGAAAGCAAGCTGGGAAGGGATTGTGGTGTTCTCTTCCACAAGGTATAAGAGAAAGATTCATTTAATTTTAGCCAAAGGAAGAAAAAGTTTAAGAGCAAGGGTATGTCTAAGCAAAGGTACTTTACAGAAAACTGGACAGAAGGAAGTCACAGTGTGATAGGAATAGGCTTGAGATGCCTTGCAGAGGTTGGAAAAGATAGCAACAACAGATATCAAGGTTCAAGGAATGATTATCCAGTGAAATGGTTAACATGAATAAAATTATTTACTTTACGAGTAAAAAAGAAAGGAAGTAGCAACAAGCAGTTGTTTAATCCTTCTGAAACTCAACCCAGACCCACTGAAATCAATGGAAAAGCTACACTGGCTTCATGTGGTTTGGAGTCCATTGCTTAGAGTGTGCTATTGAAACATTACAGGATAAATTAAACCCTGGTGTAATTTTATTAAAGTAAATTGAATTTATCCTAAGGGTCTGTTATGTCAAATGCACATTCATTCTTTCATTTACTTGTCTTCCTTTCATTCATTCAAATAGGATCTCAGTGTGCTGTAAACAGTGTGCTTACTGGAAAAAAGGCAGGAAATGTGCACTCTGAAGAACATTAGCTAACAAGAAATATGATTGCAGAAAGTATTTGTTCCAGTACATATTTCTGAATACCTTTCATAATTATGAACGTTTAAAAGAAAAAGAAAAAAAAAAAGCCACAAGACATCCCCCCTACCCCAGGAGGGAGCCACTCCTCCTCTTCCATCAGATTTGGGGTTCCTAGCTAATGAGCACAGCACTGAGCTGGAACAAACACTGCGTCAAGTATCATTATGTAAGAGGAAGAAATATTTCTCAAGCCAGTGCCAGGAAAGCTAGAGGCAATTCTGGAAGTCACATGCTTTCTGGTGGGATGTTTTTTTTTGTTTTTGGAGTATTTCTGGTTTTGTGTCTGGTAGAAGAGTGTAGCCCTGTTTCGGAAGTCAAGTTGCAGGAGGAAAGAGCCAAGGGAGAGGATCTTTTCTGGGCTGGTGAATTCCGGTTGAGCCACAATGAGCACATTCTTTCTTCTCTCTTTTGTGTCTGTGTGTGTTTGGAATTTTGTTCCTGTAGTAGTGAAAGTTAAATGAACAGCAAGGGATCAATGGGGACATTGTGGAACTGACCTCTAGTGACCATCAGGAAATAAACGAGAGCCAGTGGATGGACACTGCCCTAGCTAGCCAGCCATGGCTGCACTGTAGATCTATTTCCGGATGAGCTATTGTCTACTGGATTCTATGCTGCTATGTTTTGCTTATAGTGTCATTAAAGACTAAATGCCAGTGTGAAACTAAACACACTATCCTAAGAAAACAGCAGATAAATGTCTGGGGTGGGGGGGGAACCCAACCCAAAACAAAGCAAACCAAAGCAAGCAAGGGATTTTGCATCATAGCATATAATACCTCTGACAAACAGTGATAAAATGATAATTAGAGCTATGAAAAAATTGAATATCATTCAAAACAGATTGCTGTGAAGATTGTGCCAGTTTCAGCTGTCCCAAGCTGGCAACAACATATCTGTGTGAGGAAGGAAGGGGCTGAGCAAATCCTAAACCTCAGTGCAAAACTCAAACAGTCGGTGGATGGGTTGGTTACACAAGGCTGGCAGAACTCAGCTCTTCTGTCTAACTCCGCAGTCTGGAGCTAGTCCCAAGCTTCAGCTGTGTCAGACATTGCTGCAACATGAAGCAAAACCTATAAAAATAGCTTTCAAAACTAAGATCCTTTAAAATTAGGATGCATCCACTCATTTTTATCCTGATAACTGCTAAGTCTTGCACAAGTGTTCCTAACTTCAGTCTTTGAAAGGCTTAATCAGGTTGCCTCCAAAGATTGTCATATGCCACTGGAGACTTCAGCACTGACACAGTCCTGGATGGGTGGATGTGACACAGGACTTAGGAGACATAATCTTCCTCCAAAAAAGCATAGCCTGATGGAGGAGAAAGGACACTGTACGTGTGTGCTCTGCTAGCTGATTCACACCATGAGCACAGAACTCAGATCACAAAGGAAAATATCTGTATTTAGGTATCGAGGCAAGCAAGATGTCACCTGGACACCAAAGTTTGGTTCATTACTCTTAAATTTCCATTAATAGTAGTGGTAATTATCTATAAGGATAGTTTAGAAATACACTTCATGTCCTTACAACTTGATTTGGATGTCTTGATTTGAGGACGAAACCCTACCTCAAGGTTCACATCCTGCTAGTATTTCCCATGTCAGATTATAGATTAGCCGCTAAACCATCAAATTTCTATAGAAATGGCTAACTATTTTGTTCCAACCAAAGTTATAGTGAGTGAAATCTTTGAGACAATACTTGAAACAAGCCTATCCTTACCCATTTCTCTCTTGGGAACTACTTAGATGGTACAGAATAGACATTAAATATCATCAGAGAGCTATTTCAAACTGCACCTTAACCCAGATTCATTTGCCAAGTGGGTAAATAAGATTCATTAGTTAAAGAATTATGTTTTGTGTTGTGGAAGTTAAAAAAAAGGTCAAACGTGAATGACTGGTAGTATCTAGCAAAAACCTTTACTCATTCTTGTGGCTAAGTCAGGTAGTAGGAGAAACAGAGACTGGTGAGGAACGGGCAGAGGAGGAGCTTCCCATCTCCTGAATCAGAAATCTGCTGTGGGTACTAGAGTTTTGCCTCCTTATTTTCCATAATGCCACTTTCTCTTCTCAGAAAAAGAGAAACAGTCTCTCCTTCCCCCACCCCCAGGAGGGGAAAGGGGTAAAAAAAGGAGCTGGTTTTTTAGAGACCATCTTTCCTTTCATTGTTTCTCTTCTATGGAGTGACCCTTGATGGTGAAAACAAAATGCATGACAGAAATTATCCTTTTATTCTGCTGAGCTCTAAACCAGATGGTGTTTTTGACTCAGGCTATAATCTGTTGAAGCTGCAGTAAGATTTATACAGAAAATCCCAGGTAGTTTCCTCCCAGTTTTACTTCTTCCTCTTCGTATTAACTCTCCTTATCATTAAGGAGAATACTGGTATCAGGAGAGATATGCTTTGTCTTTTACCACTTGACATTTAAAAATACCCAACCACAGCCTGGCTCCAACCCCACGAACTATCCACAAGATATTATTCAAGTGAATAATATGTTTTTATTTTGCCAGCCCTTCAGATACAGGATATCTGTACTGAATTCAACAGATGTACAAGCAGATGTAAACTGAGGCAGTCTCCACCACAGAATATTAAAATCCTAGATTAAATGTTCTTAGCATATTTTGAGTGCCTATGCATATTAGCCAGTACATAATTTATTTAATTTTCTTTTCATTTAGCTCTCTTTCAATAAATGTAACATTTACTACTTGGTATAATAAAGTTTCAGCAAGGAAAAGCACTCACACCTTCTAATAGGAATAATGCCTTGAGAAAACCTTCAGAAGTCATGTTTTCTTTTCTTGAACCCTGTAGTGGTTAGGCCAGCCATTATTGTTATTGATATGCAGATATGGATGGAGTCCAGCTCAGTCCTGTTCTAGGGAATTTAGGTACACTGGAGGAAAAAGATCTTCCTTTCCACTCTCACTAGTTCAGGTTAACCCAACTGAGCAATCCCTATTTTACAGAGAGGAAACAGAGCACTTGCTGAAGGAACTCTTCACTGAAGCAGTGATCAAATCCAAACCATAGCCTACATATGAGGTAAAAGTCCTCAACAACACTCATCTTCCAACTAGAAAAAATCAGTGTGCTGTCACTGAATTCTGCACAATGACACTGAGTGTGAGCTGATAGCTTCTTCGAGGGCAAATACATGAACTTGCTGCTTGTTTTCCTTGTGATGACAACAGGGACTTCCCCTGTAGAAATTGCGAGCTATGTCAGGTAGAAGATATTGAGTCTTCTGTACCTTTGCCTGTGTGTTTGCTTTCTGCACACCAACTTCTCTCTCCCACAAACAACTAGATTTACAACAGATTAGCATACTTCTCCTGTATTGCTTTCATTTAATGTGCAATATAGACAAGTGTTTCCTCTTCTGGGTCCAAAGATGGAATTCCCCTACAAATACCCTGGCCTGAAGCCCAGGATGAACAAAATTCAAATGAGAGTCAATAAACACCATGGTTTCACCACTGTAACTTCCTGAGGCCTAGGAATAGCCTATCCTTTCTGAAAGGTCACTTAGGTTTGAGGTTTCAAGGTCGAGCAGCCTTCAGGGCTCACTGCAGAGTGGAATTTCCAATCTTGTTTTAGGTTCTCTGGTGAGTGAAGAGAATTCAACACCTGGAAAGATAGTGGTCTGGAAAGGGGTTTGCTTTTAACCATTATTTGAATACTCTCACAGTGAAGGAAACTATTCATCACGGCTTCTCCTTACCTCTCCTATATGTAGATGAATAAGAAATGTAAAAGCAGATGCAGTGGCAAAAGTTACATTGCATACCTGAAATTCTACTCTCATGCCTGCTTCTATTTGCTGACAAGTCCAAATAAATCTGTAGAAAAGATTATTCTCTGTATTATAAGTGAGCATATATCCCTCAGTTCTTGTGAATTTGTGACTCCTATTTTAAGTGAAAAAAAAATGAATTCCACTATGATTTACATCTTTTTTTCTTCCAACATTCCAATGTATCAAAACCAGATAGATATTGAAAGCCTTTTCCATATCCTCTAGATGAAACAGAACTCAGACTTCTCACTAAGGAAGTATAGATGTCTTCAAAATTACTCACTGCATGTTAAAGTTAATGAGGAGTGGAATTTGGGAAAAGAAAATAAAGGGAAACTTTATCCAGCAATCTCAACAGATCTAAGGCGGTCAGGCACATTCTTCACAAGTACTGCCTGCGTGTTTGAAGGCCATTACAGTCCAAACAGGACATTCAGATCTTGTTCTCATTGATATACTACTGGAGTGTAGGAACCCTGAATGAATTAGTTCAAGGTCAACAAAGCTTCCAGTGGCTTATGTTTGAATTTGATTTATACATACAAGAAAAGGGTTTTATTTCTTCTATGAAAGCACGTGAGAGGTTTCTCAGAGGGTTTTACATGACCAGGGCACTTCAGGCCACCATAGCATCATCTATAAATGCCTGTGCTGCAGGTACCTGCTGTGGTGACACTCCACTATGGGCACTTCTGCATAAGCACTTCTTCACAAATGAAACATTTGCTTAGGTCCAAAGGCACCTGTGAAAATACTGAGAAAATAATGGGAAAGGANGTGGATTTCACTCAGTTGGATTTCATTCTCAACACATATTCATAACGGAGGCAACATCTTTTACAACTTTTAGTAGTCATTTTGAGTGAGGCAAGGAGATCTGACTCCAACAGTGACAGAGCCCAAGTCAAAGGGCTCCTTTTTTTCTCCATCTCCCTTACCAGTCCAACAGTGGCAGCAGCAAGCCAAAGTTTTGCCAGACTGCTTCTGTTTTCTGCTCTCCCTCATGCAAGCGAAGTTATTATTAGCTTCTAAGGGCTGTGCATGTGAAGAGCTAGGCCAGCCTCTCACACCGCTCCAGGGCTCTGAGCTGCCTGTGCATCTTCCTTGGACTGCACTTGGTCCTTGAGTAACATCTCCCCTTATTCCCCTGGAAAAACAGGGGCACCAGATGACTGTAGCTGCAGCTGCAGCTTGCTAGCTGTGTTATGCTAGATAGGGTAAAATCCATCTTAGCAGAGGGAAATGCTGTACACCTAAACAGAGCTGTAGGACTGAAGGAGGGAAAGACAAACAGGAGGTGAGGTGTTAGGGTAAGTTTTGGAAAATGTTGATTCATGTCCAGAGAAATTAATCTTGGAAAGCTTTGGCAATGTGGAGAAAAGGGGAGAAATGCCTGATCCTTTCCACTTTCTCCAGCAGTAGAAGGTCAGGAGATGAGCTGGTGAAAGTGGGAAAGCTATACTTTCAAACTCAGTTTCACAACTGGCATTGGGCCCAAGATCTGTGCGAGTCCTTGTTTTTCCAGGTCCCCTCAACTAGCAAGTAGGTGAAGGGCAGTGAGAGCTGCCACGTGTCACCAACGGCACATGGCACCTGAGCATCTGTCATGCCTCCTCACATCCCAGGTAGAAGGTCACTCATTGCAGTCCTGGGGAGGACTATTTGTCTCACAGGAACGTGCCTTAGGCTGGAAGTCAAGCAATCACAGGCTCCAGATCAGTTGACTGTTGTTAATAATTCCTTGTAGTTCACAACCTTTGTAACCGGCCCAGGCTTCATTCCCCTCAGCAACTTGACAGGCAGCTCTGGGGAGATGTGCAAAACAGAGATAAAACTAATAGGTTATTAAACAAATAGCCCTGGGCTTAGGAAAAGTAGCCCTTTCAAGCTCTAAAAGGGTCCATGTCCAGGTTCACGTGGTGGTTCAGGAGCTGGTGGAATGCTGGCTGGTGTGACTGGTGTACAGCCTGCTGGAACCCCTCCAGCCTCACCCAGAGCTCAGCAGCAAGCAGCAAGCAGCTGAGCTCAGGAAAAAGCAGCATATCCAGCCTGGCTCCTCAAAATAACCAGATCCATAGAAGTGAAGCAAGCCTGAGAAGATACCTTCAGCAATTAGTAAAACTGAAAATCCTGGAAAACTGGGGCAATGCTAAGTGTGCTGATCTGTGACCTATCGGTTGAGTGGAAGGATACCAAATCTCCTGACATTCATCCTAAAGGGTGCAATGGAGGATTTTCCCTCCTTAAGAAGTTGTCATCTGCTGGGAGAGGGAAAGCCATAAGGAATAAAAAAAGCAAGGCAGCTTGATTGCTATCTCTACTCATTCTGTTTTCAGTGAAGGGTGCTGCAGCTCTTAGCATTGAGCACCAGGAAAGAATGAATGTCTTAATTGTTGAGCTGTATTAAGAGTTTAAGTCAGTGATAAGTTTGGAATTTCCTTTAGTGCTGATCTGCTATACTTACAGTAATGTTTTGAACTATGTACTGAACTTTCAGATCTGTCATAAGACTTTTCTTTGCCTGGAGACTCAGAACATGTCAACCTAGTGCTGTGAGCTCTTTGGCTGTGTAGTGCTGGGGATTTGATCCCTCTCACTGAAATAGGCACAGACAGGACTCTGCTTACAGAACAAGTTTGTTTTCAGTCAACAAGAATGAAAGCTTCAGTTAGGAAACAAATTCAGGTTTCCTAGGGTGAGATGAATTTTACCCTGTGAAATCTTCTTAAAGCCAATAGAAGGCTTAATTTTACCCTGCCTTCAAAATAACAAGGATGAATATTGAGATTCACAGTTCGAGTTGCAACAGGCCTTGTAAAGCAGCACCTGGGAAGACATAAGGACAAGGAGGTACAGTAAGCTGATGTGTTCTGAAAATATTGGCAAGCTTTTAGATATTAAAGTGTCTTTTCAGTCAGGAAAACTTTCTGGAGTTTTTTTCTACTGAGATGGATTTGCAGAACTCTGACCCAGGTGATACCACACAGAGAAATTGCTGTGGAAACTGTTTGGGACTAAGGTTACCCAGAAGATGCCATGTTCTCAGTGGACTACCCCCAGGGAGTTCAGCTGTGGCAGAGATGGGGCAATGTATGGGTGACAGCATTTCTGAGCTTTAAATACTAGCTTTGCCCCCTTGTAACTTGTATTTTTGCATGATAGCTTATAGCTTTGTGGCTTGGGGAGAGGTTACAGAAGGGCTTTGGTCAAAGAGTAATGCAACTTAAACAAAATAGTTGATTAACTAGCTGGAGTCACCCTGCTCCTCTGACCTCTTTAGTAACCAAACAGCTCTGGAGAGTTTGAAGCCACGCTGTACAGCTACACTGACACAAACTGACTTGCCCCAAGTGGTGTCATGCAAGTGTGCTAAATCAAGCTAACTTTTCAGTTCTGGGAATCCCACAAAGGTTGTTCTTGGATGTATTAACCTAGGAAGCAAATAAAATACGAAGCCATGTGAAGTGTAGAGAAAAAGTGCTGTGGAAAGTGCAGGTAGCTGAGGAGTGTGACACGGCCTGCAGAGCCCTGTGGGCTGTTCCCATTGCCATCTGCCCTGGACAGAAGATGATGGTTCTGTTTCACAGCAAGGCTGAGGTTTGGAATTTGCAGGGTTGGAACACATTATCAAAATGCTGTTGTTTCAAAACATCAATCAGTAAATAAATCAATAAAACACCTTTCAAGAAAAATGCGTTTAGTCAAACACTGCCTGACCACCTCTGCCCTGAGAGAGGCCATAGAAAAAGAGGTTTAAAGGCATTTTTAGAATTGCAAATGAGGGGAAATCTATTTCCTTGAGAAGTGCTGATCCATAAATAATACTGAACTTCTCTCTTTGTCTACCAACAACTGGTATTTCTGACAAGTTGCAATTAATTTTCAAGGACAAAAACTGCATGTGACTTCTCAGGAGAAACCCTTCATTCCTGCTCAGAACTCAGCAACCTTTCTGTTACTGACCTCTGCTTTTTTTTGTTCAGCTACCTGACCTTTTGCAGAAAAAAAATCATAACTTAACAAACCAGAAATGTACTACAAAAAGCAGCTTAGAGATCTGCTGGTAAAGCAGCTCTCTGCTACCAGTTTGTCTCTGCTGTTCACTTGTAGTCTCCCTGTTCTCCTCTGCTGACCATCATCTCTGATAATTCACTTGTTGTGTCATGTTTCCAGAGAAATTCTCCTCTCAGCAATGTATGTTCTCATATCTGAAGACTGCCTTGCTCACATGGCAGCAATAATAAGAGAAGATTTGACAGACCCACCAGGATTTCAAACTGACCTCCCAGAGAAAGTGACCTGGCTGCAAATGTAAAAAGAGTAAAAAAGTCTTCATTTCTGAGTTTACTTAGACTCTTTTGTGAGACCTCTGCTCTCAACAAATGGGCTAGAGACTGAATGAAGAGAAGTACCCGCTTCTGCTCCTGGCAGTACTAACCAGGCAGCTCTAGTTTATGCAACGTTCATTAGGTCACTTGCAAAAGACATGACCAGAACAACCTCTGCTCCCACAGTCAGTGTTTCATATCAAGCCATCCCCTCACAGTTTCTGCCTGTTCAGAGCAACAAATCTGTAGGTAGCTTTGCCAAATATAAGTGACCAAGATATGAAGACAAAGTACTAAGGAATTCTCTCTTATGTCTTTGGGTCCAAAATGAGATCCCATAAGACTGAATGTTTTGGACTTGATAGAAATCCCCAAACCTTTGTTTTCTATTATATTTTTCAATAGACTCTACATAGAGAAGATGCATTGCTAGGTGATAAATATTAAGAGAAGGATTAATTGATTAATTCCATTGACAACACAGAAGTGATTTTAAAACAATAATGATGCTGCTTTTTCTGACAGAGAGGTTCCTGCCCTCAAGCCAATTTTATGTGCAGCTTACTCATACAATTGCAGAAAGAAGGTTTCTATATGCTACCACAGGGTGGAATTCTCTGAAAGACAGAGATAGGCAAATTTTACAAAAAAAAATACATATTACAGACAAGTGTACATGTCATGTCTTTATTTTAGTCTGAGAACCTTTAAAAGCACTTCAAAGAGGTTAGTATTTGTCTCCACTGACCTATGTTGAGCTCGCTCAAGATTTAGGATCAAATACAGCATTTTTCAGAATCAATAGTTTGCTGGTCAGAAAGGATCTCCTCAAGCACGGAGAGTTGTGAGCCTGCCTGAAGATGCTTGACACTTTCCTGCTCTGCAGCCAAGGGCCAGGGGAGATTTGATCATAAGGTCAATTACTTATGGGTGGATGGAGTTTTCAGGTCTTTTGCACAATTACTTTGGTCATCATTTTCTGTAAGCAGGAAGGAAGAGGAAACCAGAGTGTCTCAGTAAGCTTATTCAACCTTGAGGTCAAATTCTTACTATAAATTGTTGTTCCTCTGTTTACCTCAAGAAAACAGTGTGGATTCACCTCAGTTGAGAATACACAGGTAGCTGAGTTTTCTACCTCCTTGCTCTTGCTTCTCCAAGACTATTTTTTTTTTTGAAAAAACTATGTATTTTGCGTTAGCTTTGGAATTTGTTGAAGGATTTCTGCTGAAATCACGTTGTAGGTTAGTGTTCTTTCTGTCATCTCATTCCTTCACTCCAGTCAAGGGAAAGGAGACTGTCTCCAAAGAATCCAAAGCCAGTATTTTGGGGATCTAGGACAGCTCTCCATACTGCATCTACTAACCCAGCTGTACTGAAGGGATGATGAAATAGCTACCAGAAGGAAACAAGCTATTAGGAGAAACAATAAAAGGGATAAGCAATGCATAAATCTAGAGAAAAGAGGAGGCAAATGGAAATCCAGGCAGTAAGGAAAAAATATCACTTAATCATTTGATTAAATGAGAATTCAATGAGCAAATGAACTTGTTATTGTTTCCTGAGATGGTATAATATATATGTTGAGTAGGCCTGCTCAGAAGGTAACAAAATGCAGGCTCTGCATTTATGGAGCTACACATGCTAATAACTGTCTGCTCTCCCAGATGTAGGTTCTAATAGACTCACAAAGAGAAGCATTTCTCTGGCTCAGCCATTTTCAAAGTGTACCACAGGAATGTGGCATTAACAGTAAAGCCTGATATGGGGTAGAGATTTAGGATTCTCTGAATAAACATCATTAAATAATTTCTGGGATTTCTGACTGGAAGTGTCTTTTCTATCCTACTGTATTCTCTTACGTTGGGAATTTTTTCCCCTCAAACTTTTCCTGAGATTGAAAATGAATGTGACATGTATGTGTTACAGATTCCCAGAAATCTCTGAATACCCAGGTGTTTATTACCTTCTCTTACTTGGACTGTGTTAAAAGCAAAGCAGTAAGTAGTTAAAGAAAATAAAGAAGATAAGGTAATGGAAATCCCCTTGGTAATTAAAATACCTGATTGGGGAACTGAAATATTCTAGAAACCTTTGGGTGTTTCCTCTGCTGAGCTCCATGACTGAGTGCCCTGGCGTGGTGCACGGCAGTGAGCAGCTGGCGAGATGAGGTACCACAGGCACCTCATGCCTTTTCTGGGAAGATTCTCCGAGGAGGGGTCAGGGAGCCTGGGCATTTAGGCTCTCTAGAGTTTCTCGTGTTGGTTCTCAGTGATGGGAAGAGCCAGTAAGTGCTGGAGAACAGCTTCCCCATGCCCTGCTGACCCAGCTGCTCCAGGGAAGGTTCAGGCTGAGTTGCGCAATGGCTTTCGCCTGTGTTTGTCCTGAGGTTTCTCCTCTGACCCAGTTCCATGGACTTTCTTTTCTCCAGAGAGCCATTCCTTACTCTTTCTGGGCCTGATCCCAGAAGTACTGGGGTGACAAGAAATCATGGAAGAGAGCTGCACTAATTTTAGTAGGCTTGGGAAAAGCTTCTGTGGAAATCAGAGAGAAAAAGTCCCCAGAATACCTAAGGGAAGAGATGAAGATGCTCTAGATGAAATCCTAGATCACATCCAATTGGACAGGAATAGTTATTGTTACTGTAATTTACTTCAATAGTGTTACAATTTAACTTTATATATCCTCAAGTATTTCTGGCAACTGATGAAATATTCCAGAAAACAGACAGCATTTTGATTACTTCACGATAAGATCTATCCTGAGATGGCTTGTACTGCAGGATACATGAAGGGGTTTCAGGAACCAAAACCTAAAAATCACAACAATGATCTCCCCTGTTGTGCCTCTGTCTTAATGAAGGTCTGTCCATGAATAGAATTCATCCAGAAATAATGCACATGGAAAAAGCCAGTAGCAGTCAGTGACAAGGGAAACAAGCTAACTGCCCTATCAAGTGATCAGCTTGCTGTATACTGAACACCAAATCAATAAACCTGAACTTATCTATATGATGCTTATATATCATCTTTTGTCTTAAGAAGCACTTTGTGACCAGTAAGCTTTAATTCAGGATGCCATTTAAGCCTGTGTTTCAACTATTCTTCTGAAAAGAGCTGAACTGAAACACTTAAGTGTTTTCCTAATTAGAGGCTTGTTGCACTTATAGTGCGCCCACCTGGTTCATCGAACGGCCTCGGCAGTCAAATTCAGACTGCTCGGTCCACATGCCCAGCAGACACCGGTATAGTCAAAGGCAAATGGTGTTTATTTGTACGTAACATGATATTATATACCCCTGGTTCACAGTGTAATTTCTGTCTGCTCACATCATAACTCATACACTATTGGCTATTAAAGTATCACAAGTGGGGTCTTATCTTTCCGTACAGCACGGGATTTTCCGGACGCCAGTCCCTATCTATGTGCTCTAATGAACTAGCTACCCACAGAGGCTAATTGATGAACCTCCTGACTTTCCTGGGAAAGGGTATTTTCCAGATGGAAAAAGCGATGCCAGATGAGGTGTCCTGCCAAAGACTGCCCAGAGATACAGAGAGAGCAGAGAGCTGAGTGCCTCTCCGTTCCCTCCAGACAGTTCTGATTCTCAGATCCATGTAGCCTTATTCCAAGTGTTTATGCTCTGTTCACAGGATAGCTGGTGGAGCTGCATCACAGACTTTGAAGTCAGGAAGTGTGGCAGACTACAAGGATGCAACTTGACAACCTCTGAAACATTCTCTAATGTCTCTTTACGGGTCAGGACACAGCAGAATAAATAAGAGCTTGGATACTATTTTATTGAAACCTTTTCTTTGCAATTCTCAGACCTTGTAAATCATTCAAAAAAGAAAAAAAAAAATCCCCATTTCTGCACATCAGACAAAGAGAAAGGGAGAAACATTTTCTTTGACAGAGAAGGTCAAGGATGTTTTTCACTTTCATCTGCAATTCTGGCAGCCAAGGGAAATCCAGACTCATGAGCAAGGAAAATGACTCTTACGGTCAATTAATCTATTGCTTTTATTCCCTCCAGAGTGATTGCTGTGATCCCTACATGGGTTCATCCTGAGCAGGGGCTGCCTGCCTTAGTCTCTGAGGACAGTCTGCCAAATTCCTTATGGACAAGTGTCTACTAATCCAGGTGTGAATGTGTCAGCCACACAGTAAAATAGTTGCTAGGTTAACCAAAAACCTGTGCATTATCAGTCTGTAAGGGCTAATGCTCTGTAACTAGAGCTGGGTCATTGCTGTAGCTGTATGAGGAAAATTATACCTTAACAATGTATTTTCTGAACAATATTTCATTTCAGGCTATGTTTCTGTCTGTGACAGCAGTAGCCTTGCTGAATAAAGCAGGGAGTACTGCAATCCATTTATAGGCACATTTACCAAAACCCAGCAACAACACAGGACTAATTTGGGATTCAGCACTCCACCAAATGTGACAGAAAGTAGCAGCAGGAGATGTTCCCAATTTGTGAATGAATCCAGTGCTCAGGAAAGTGAGCCAGCCAAGAATAGCCTGTGCAGAGGGACTTGGGCAGTTCCTTAACCAGCTTTCCCTCTTCTCCACAAGACAACTCCTTCTCAAATCTGAACACATTCATTTTGAGGGCTGGTTTCAGAAACAAGTCAGCTTCAGCTAGAAGAGACTCAGTTCTTTAGGCAGGAGATAGACATGTTGTCTCTGACTTGATGAAACTAGTATCTCATTAAGTCCTTAGTTCAAGCTGTTCTTCACTTTCCTTCTCCTTCTTCAAATGGAAGATATTACCCTGAAGCAAGTGAACTGAAGGACCTAATTGCAATGAATTCAGGAATAGATGCATTTAAAGTGCAATTCTCATCACTGGCTTGACACGCAACACTTGAAGAAAAAGCTGTTCTGCATTTTTCAGTAAAGTGTTCTGCCACGTAGGGCCCTCAGCATCAGCACTATGTGCTGTACTCCAGAGAAAAGAGGACAGCTGAAGTTACCCAGAAGAAAGGATTCAGCTGAAAAAGCTGACCTGACTTCCACATGCTTCTTCAGGAGAACCACGCTGCGGGTAGGCGTTAGGAGGGTAGAACATCAGGCAGCTTGGGGCAGGTTTAGCTTGTGCTGTTTGTAGACTGTGCCAGGGAGTAGCTGGGACGTCTTTTCACAGACACTAGCCCAATAGCATCTTTTCCAGTGGCCCTCCTTCAGGCTTGCCCATGCTAGAGCTCTGCAATTCTTCCTCCTGTGGGGTGGAAACAGCTTACACAAGAGCAGGAGCTCCTCTGCCAGTGCCATTCCCAGGATAAGCTGCACAGACAAAGAGCTGTTTACTTGTTTAATGGAATCTGTTAAGGGTTGAGTTTTTTAGCATATTTATGTCGGTTAAAGCCATGAGATTTCTCTGCTCCAAATAGACTTAGTTACGCTTGCAGAATTCAAAGTGTAGGTCTGCCTTGGGTGCAGAATTTAATGGCTGATCCACCAACAGAAAGAAAAGTTCTGCAGGCCCTTTTTCTTTTGCTTAATGCTTTACATCTCTCAAGGAAAATACCATATTGTATTATTCCTTAATTTTTATGCAGCCTGCAGCTACATTTCATTTTTTTGGGGTGGGGGTGGGTGTATTAATGTTGAATAATGATGTGTATAGCCCAAAGTATACTAAAGGCTTCCTTGGCCCTCAGGATTGAAATGGCTTCTTCTACCTATTCTAGACAAAATCATAGGTGCACCATTAGAAAAGTTTTGCATGACCTTTGAAAAGTCAGTTGGACAGAAAAGCTGCTTCTTTTGAAATATACTACAAAAATTTGATTCTGTAATGTTATTTAATAACCTGAGAAGGGATAGTTTCCATTTCCATATTACTCATTCCATGGAGATTAAAAATGTGGGTATTGTGAGCCTGGAAATCAAGATCTAATCCTGTAGTTTTATGTTGCCACTCCAGGATGTTTCATTCATAAACTGAAACTACAGTCTTGGTTGGGTGGGGGTTTTTTTGTTAAGTAGAATCATAGAATCATAGAGTGGTTTGGGTTGGAAGGGACCTCTGGAGCTCATCTAGTCCAACCCCCCTGCAGTGGGCAGGGACATCCCCAACTAGATCAGCTTGCTCAGGGACCTGGCAAGCCTCACCTTGAATGCCTCCAGGGATGGGAACTCAACCACCTCCCTGGGCAACCTGTTCCAGTGTTCCAGCACCCTTGTGGTGAGGAACTTCTTTCTAATGTCCAGTTTAAATCTACTCTTTTCCAATTTAAAACCATTGCCCCTTGTCCTTTCCCTCCAGGCCTTTGCAAACAGGCCCTCTCCAGCCTTCTTGGAAGTTTTCTTTAGGTACTGGAAAGTCACTAGTAGGTCCCCCTGAAGCCTTCTCTTCTCCAGGCTGAACAATCCCAGCTCCCTCAGCCTGTCCTCAGAGCAGAGGTGTTGCAGTCCCTGAGCATTCTCGTGGCCTCCTCTGCACCTGCTCCATCAGCTCCATGTCCTTTCTGTATTGAGGGCTCCAGAACTGGACCCAGTATTGCAGAGGAGGTGTGAGCAGAGCAGAGTGCAGTGGCAGAATCACCTCTCTGGCTCTGCTGGCCACGCTTCTCTTGCTGCAGCCCAGGATGCCATTGTGCTTCTGGGCTGCCAGCGTGCACTGTTTGCTCATGGCCAGCTTCTCAGCCACCAGCACCCCAAGGCCTTTTCTGCAGGGCTGCTCTCCATCATCTCATCCCC